>OY769910.1:9711175-9748675 GCA_963669185.1 Dyspetes luteomarginatus | reverse complement strand
AAAGACAGAGAAACAGAAAGACAGAGAAAGACAGAGAAACAGTAAGACAGAGAAAGACAGAGAAATATAGATAAAGACAGATGAAGACAGAGAGACAGAGAAAAACAGAGAGACAGAGAAAGACAGAGAGACAGAGAGACAGAGAAAGACAGAGAGAAAGAAAGAGACGGAGAGACAGAGAAACAGAGAGACAGAGAGACAGAGATACAGAGAGTCAGAGAGACAGAGAGAAAGAGAGACAGAGAGACAGAGAGACAGAGAGAAAGAGAGAAAGAGAGACAGAGAGACAGAGACACAGAGAGACAGAGAGACAGAGACACAGAGAGACAGAGACACAGAGAGACAGAGAGACAGAGAGACAGAGAGACAGAGAGACAGAGAGACAGAGAGACAGAGAGACAGAGAAACAGAGAGACAGAGATACAGAGAGACAGAGAGACAGAGATACAGAGAGACAGAGAGACAGAGATACAAAGAGACAGAGAGACAGAGAAACACAGATAAAGACAGAGACACAGAGAGACAGAGAAAGATAGATAAAGACAGATAAAGACAGAGAGACAGAGAAAAACAGAGAGACAGACAAAGACAAAGAGACAGAGAGACAGAGAAAGACAGAGAGACAGAAAGAGACAGAGAGACAGAGAGACAGAGAGACGGAGAGACAGAGAGACAGAGAGACAGAGAGACAGAGAGACAGAGAGAGACAGAGAGACAGAGAGACAGAGAGACAGAGAGACAGAGAGAAAGAGAGAAAGAGAGACAGAGAGACAGGGAGCCAGACAGACAGAGAGAGAGGGAGCTAGAGAGACAGGGAGCCAAAGAGACGGAGAGACAGAGAGAGAGGGAGCTATAGAGACAGGGAGCCAAAGAGACAGAGAGACATAGAGACAGAGAGACAGAGAGACAGAGAGACAGAGTGACAGAGAGACAGAGAGACAGAGAGACAGAGAGACAGAGAGCCAGAGAGACAGAGTGACAGAGAGACAGAGAGACAGAGAGACAGAGAGTCAGAGAGACAGAGAGACAGAGAGACAGAGAAAGAAAGGGAAAGACAGATAAAGACAGAGAGACAGAGAGACAGTGAGACAGAGAGACAGGGTGACAGGGAGACAGAGAGGCAGAGAGACAGGGAGCCAGAGAGACAGAGGAATAGAGGGACAGAGAGACAGAGAGACAGAGAGACAGAGAGACAGAGAGACAGAGAGACAGAGAGACAGAGAGACAGAGAGACAGAGAGACAGAGAGACAGAAAGACAGAGAGACAGAGAGACAGAGAGACAGAGAGACAGAGAGACAGAGAGACAGAGAAAGACAGAGAAATATAGATAAAGACAGATGAAGACAGAGAGACAGAGAAAAACAGAGAGACAGAGAAAGACAGAGAGACAGAGAGACAGAGAAAGACAGAGAGAAAGAAAGAGACGGAGAGACAGAGAGACAGAGAGACAGAGAGACAGAGATACAGAGAGTCAGAGAGACAGAGAGAGAGAGAGACAGAGAGACAGAGAGACAGAGAGACAGAGAGAGAGAGAGACAGAGAGACAGAGAGACAGAGAGACAGAGAGACAGAGAGACAGAAAGAAAGAGAGAAAGAGAGACAGAGAGACAGAGACACAGAGAGACAGAGACACAGAGAGACAGAGAGACAGAGATACAGAGCGACAGAGAGACAGAGAGACAGAGAGACAGAGAGGCAGAGAGACAGAGAGACAAAGAGACAGAGAGACAGAGAGACAGAGGGACAGAGAGACAGAGAGACAGAGAGACAGAGAGACAGAGAGACAGAGAGACAGAGAGACAGAGAGACAGAGAGACAGAGAGACGGAGAGACAGAGAGACAGAGAGACAGAGAGACAGAGAGACAGAGAAACAGAAAGACAGAGAAAGACAGAGAAATATAGATAAAGACAGATGAAGACAGAGAGACAGAGAAAAACAGAGAGACAGAGAAAGACAGAGAGACAGAGAGACAGAGAAAGACAGAGAGAAAGAAAGAGACGGAGAGACAGAGAAACAGAGAGACAGAGAGACAGAGATACAGAGAGTCAGAGAGACAGAGAGAGAGAGAGACAGAGAGACAGAGATACAGAGAGACAGAGAGACAGAGAGACAGAGAGACAGAGAGAAAGAGAGAAAGAGAGACAGAGAGACAGAGACACAGAGAGACAGAGACACAGAGAGACAGAGAGACAGAGATACAGAGCGACAGAGAGACAGAGAGACATAGAGACAGAGAGACAGAGAGACAGAGAGACAGAGAGACAGAGAGACAGAGAGACAGAGAGACAGAGAGAAAGAGAGAAAGAGAGACAGAGAGACAGAGACACAGAGAGACAGAGACACAGAGAGACAGAGAGACAGAGATACAGAGCGACAGAGAGACAGAGAGACAGAGAGACAGAGAGACAGAGAGACAGAGAGACAGAGAGACAGAGAGACAGAGAGACAGAGAGACAGAGAGACAGAGATACAGAGAGTCAGAGAGACAGAGAGAGAGAGAGAGATGGATTGACGGAGTGAAAGAGAGAAAGAGAGACAGAGAGACAGAGAGACAGAGAGACAGAGAGACAGAGAGACAGAGAGACAGAGAAAGGCACATAAAGACAGAGAGACGGAGAGACAGAGAGACAGAGAGACAGAGAGACAGAGAGACAGAGAGACAGAGAGACAGAGAGACAGAGAGACAGAGTAACAGAAAGACAGAGAGACAGAGAGACAGAGGGACAGAGAGACAGAGAGACAGAGAGACAGAGAGACAGAGAGACAGAGAGACAGAGAGACAGAGAGACAGAGACACAGAGAGACAGAGAGACAGAGAGACAGAGATACAAAGAGACAGAGAGACAGAGAAAGACAGATAAAGACAGAGGGACAGAGAGACAGAGAAAGATAGATAAAGACAGATAAAGACAGAGAGACAGAGAAAGATAGATAAAGACAGATAAAGACAGAGAGACAGAGAAAAACAGAGAGACAGACAAAGACAGAGAGACAGAGAGACAGAGAAAGACAGAGAGACAGAAAGAGACAGAGAGACAGAGAGACAGAGAGACGGAGAGACAGAGAGACAGAGAGACAGAGAGACAGAGAGACAGAAAGACAAAGAGACAGAGAGACAGGGAGCCAGAGAGACAGAGTAACAGAGAGACAGAGAGACAGAGTAACAGAGAGACAGAGAGACAGAGAGACAGAGAGACAGAGAGACAGAGAGACAGAGAGACAGAGAGACAGAGAGACAGAGAGACAGAGAGGCAGAGAGACAGAGAGACAAAGATACAGAGAGACAGAGAGACATCGAGACAGAGAGACAGAGAGACAGAGAGACAGAGAGACAGAGAGACAGAGAGACAGAGAGACAGAGAGACAGAGAGACAGAGAGACAGAGAGACAGAGGGACAGAGAGACAGAGAGACAGAGAGACAGAGAGACAGAGAGACAGAGAGACAGAGAGACAGAGAGACAGAAAGACAAAGAGACAGAGAGACAGAGAGACGGAGAGACAGAGAGACAGAGAGACAGAGAGACAGAGAGACAGAGAGACAGAGAAACAGAAAGACAGAGAAAGACAGAGAAACAGAAAGACAGAGAAAGACAGAGAAATATAGATAAAGACAGATGAAGACAGAGAGACAGAGAAAAACAGAGAGACAGAGAAAGACAGAGAGACAGAGAGACAGAGAAAGACAGAGAGAAAGAAAGAGACGGAGAGACAGAGAAACAGAGAGACAGAGAGACAGAGATACAGAGAGTCAGAGAGACAGAGAGAGAGAGAGACAGAGAGACAGAGAGACAGAGAGAAAGAGAGAAAGAGAGACAGAGAGACAGAGACACAGAGAGACAGAGAGACAGAGACACAGAGAGACAGAGACACAGAGAGACAGAGAGACAGAGAGACAGAGAGACAGAGAGACAGAGAGACAGAGAGACAGAGAGACAGAGAAACAGAGAGACAGAGATACAGAGAGACAGAGAGACAGAGATACAGAGAGACAGAGAGACAGAGATACAAAGAGACAGAGAGACAGAGAAAGACAGATAAAGACAGAGACACAGAGAGACAGAGAAAGATGGATAAAGACAGATAAAGACAGAGAGACAGAGAAAAACAGAGAGACAGACAAAGACAAAGAGACAGAGAGACAGAGAAAGACAGAGAGACAGAAAGAGACAGAGAGACAGAGAGACGGAGAGACAGAGAGACAGAGAGACAGAGAGACAGAGAGACAGAGAGAGACAGAGAGACTGAGAGACAGAGAGACAGAGAGACAGAGAGACAGAGAGAAAGAGAGAAAGAGAGACAGAGAGACAGGGAGCCAGACAGACAGAGAGAGAGGGAGCTAGAGAGAGAGGGAGCTAGAGAGACAGGGAGCCAAAGAGACGGAGAGACAGAGAGAGAGGGAGCTATAGAGACAGGGAGCCAAAGAGACAGAGAGACATAGAGACAGAGAGACAGAGAGACAGAGAGACAGAGTGACAGAGAGACAGAGAGACAGAGAGACAGAGAGACAGAGAGACAGAGAGACAGAGTGACAGAGAGACAGAGAGACAGAGAGACAGAGAGACAGAGAGACAGCGAGACAGAGAGACAGAGAAAGAAAGGGAAAGAGAGATAAAGACAGAGAGACAGAGAGACAGTGAGACAGAGAGACAGGGCGACAGGGAGACAGAGAGGCAGAGAGACAGGGAGCCAGAGAGACAGAGGAATAGAGGGACAGAGAGACAGAGAGACAGAGAGACAGAGAGACAGAGAGACAGAGAGACAGAGAGACAGAGAGACAGAGAGACAGAGAGACAGAAAGACAGAGAGACAGAGAGACAGAGAGACAGAGAGACAGAGAGACAGAGAGACAGAGAAAGACAGAGAAATATAGATAAAGACAGATGAAGACAGAGAGACAGAGAAAAACAGAGAGACAGAGAAAGACAGAGAGACAGAGAGACAGAGAAAGACAGAGAGAAAGAAAGAGACGGAGAGACAGAGAGACAGAGAGACAGAGAGACAGAGATACAGAGAGTCAGAGAGACAGAGAGAGAGAGAGACAGAGAGACAGAGAGACAGAGAGACAGAGAGACAGAGAGACAGAGAGACAGAGAGACAGAGAGACAGAGAGACAGAGATACAGAGAGTCAGAGAGACAGAGAGAGAGAGAGAGACAGATTGACGGAGTGAAAGAGAGAAAGAGAGACAGAGAGACAGAGAGACAGAGAGACAGAGAAAGGCACATGAAGACAGAGAGACGGAGAGACAGAGAGACAGAGAGACAGAGAGACAGAGAGACAGAGAGACAGAGAGACAGAGAGACAGAGAGACAGAGAGACAGAGAGACAGAGAGAGAGAGAGACAGAGAGACAGAGAGACAGAGAGACAGAGAGACAGAGAGACAGAGAGAAAGAGAGAAAGAGAGACAGAGAGACAGAGACACAGAGAGACAGAGACACAGAGAGACAGAGAGACAGAGATACAGAGCGACAGAGAGACAGAGAGACAGAGAGACAGAGAGACAGAGAGACAGAGAGACAGAGAGACAGAGAGACAGAGAGACAGAGAGACAGAGATACAGAGAGTCAGAGAGACAGAGAGAGAGAGAGAGACAGATTGACGGAGTGAAAGAGAGAAAGAGAGACAGAGAGACAGAGAGACAGAGAGACAGAGAGACAGAGAGACAGAGAAAGGCACATAAAGACAGGGAGACGGAGAGACAGAGAGACAGAGAGACAGAGAGACAGAGAGACAGAGAGACAGAGAGACAGAGAGACAGAGAGACAGAGTAACAGAAAGACAGAGAGACAGAGAGACAGAGGGACAGAGAGACAGAGAGACAGAGAGACAAAGAGACAGAGAGACAGAGAGACAGAGAGACAGAGAGACAGAGAGACAGAGATAGACAGAGAGAAAGAGAGACAGAGAGACAGAGACACAGAGAGACAGAGAGACAGAGAAAGACAGAGAGAAAGAAAGAGACGGAGAGACAGAGAAACAGAGAGACAGAGAGACAGAGATACAGAGAGTCAGAGAGACAGAGAGAGAGAGAGACAGAGAGACAGAGATACAGAGAGACAGAGAGACAGAGAGACAGAGAGAAAGAGAGAAAGAGAGACAGAGAGACAGAGACACAGAGAGACAGAGACACAGAGAGACAGAGAGACAGAGATACAGAGCGACAGAGAGACAGAGAGACAGAGACACAGAGAGACAGAGAGACAGAGAGACAGAGAGACAGAGAAACAGAGAGACAGAGATACAGAGAGACAGAGAGACAGAGATACAAAGAGACAGAGAGACAGAGAAAGACAGATAAAGACAGAGGGACAGAGAGACAGAGAAAGATAGATAAAGACAGATAAAGACAGAGAGACAGAGAAAAACAGAGAGACAGACAAAGACAGAGAGACAGAGAGACAGAGAAAGACAGAGAGACAGAAAGAGACAGAGAGACAGAGAGACAGAGAGACGGAGAGACAGAGAGACAGAGAGACAGAGAGACAGAGAGACAGAAAGACAAAGAGACAGAGAGACAGGGAGCCAGAGAGACAGAGTAACAGAGAGACAGAGAGACAGAGTAACAGAGAGACAGAGAGACAGAGAGACAGAGAGACAGAGAGACAAAGAGACAGAGAGACAGAGAGACAGAGAGACAGAGAGACAGAGAGACAGAGAGACAGAGAGACAGAGAGACAAAGATACAGAGAGACAGAGAGACATCGAGACAGAGAGACAGAGAGACAGAGAGACAGAGAGACAGAGAGACAGAGAGACAGAGAGACAGAGAGACAGAGAGACAGAGAGACAGAGGGACAGAGAGACAGAGAGACAGAGAGACAGAGAGACAGAGAGACAGAGAGACAGAGAGACAGAGAGACAGAGAGACAGAAAGACAAAGAGACAGAGAGACAGAGAGACGGAGAGACAGAGAGACAGAGAGACAGAGAGACAGAGAGACAGAGAGACAGAGAAACAGAAAGACAGAGAAAGACAGAGAAACAGAAAGACAGAGAAAGACAGAGAAACAGTAAGACAGAGAAAGACAGAGAAATATAGATAAAGACAGATGAAGACAGAGAGACAGAGAAAAACAGAGAGACAGAGAAAGACAGAGAGACAGAGAGACAGAGAAAGACAGAGAGAAAGAAAGAGACGGAGAGACAGAGAAACAGAGAGACAGAGAGACAGAGATACAGAGAGTCAGAGAGACAGAGAGAAAGAGAGACAGAGAGACAGAGAGACAGAGAGAAAGAGAGAAAGAGAGACAGAGAGACAGAGACACAGAGAGACAGAGAGACAGAGACACAGAGAGACAGAGACACAGAGAGACAGAGAGACAGAGAGACAGAGAGACAGAGAGACAGAGAGACAGAGAGACAGAGAGACAGAGAAACAGAGAGACAGAGATACAGAGAGACAGAGAGACAGAGATACAGAGAGACAGAGAGACAGAGATACAAAGAGACAGAGAGACAGAGAAAGACAGATAAAGACAGAGACACAGAGAGACAGAGAAAGATAGATAAAGACAGATAAAGACAGAGAGACAGAGAAAAACAGAGAGACAGACAAAGACAAAGAGACAGAGAGACAGAGAAAGACAGAGAGACAGAAAGAGACAGAGAGACAGAGAGACAGAGAGACGGAGAGACAGAGAGACAGAGAGACAGAGAGACAGAGAGACAGAGAGAGACAGAGAGACAGAGAGACAGAGAGACAGAGAGACAGAGAGAAAGAGAGAAAGAGAGACAGAGAGACAGGGAGCCAGACAGACAGAGAGAGAGGGAGCTAGAGAGACAGGGAGCCAAAGAGACGGAGAGACAGAGAGAGAGGGAGCTATAGAGACAGGGAGCCAAAGAGACAGAGAGACATAGAGACAGAGAGACAGAGAGACAGAGAGACAGAGTGACAGAGAGACAGAGAGACAGAGAGACAGAGAGACAGAGAGACAGAGTGACAGAGAGACAGAGAGACAGAGAGACAGAGAGACAGAGAGACAGAGAGACAGAGAAAGAAAGGGAAAGACAGATAAAGACAGAGAGACAGAGAGACAGTGAGACAGAGAGACAGGGTGACAGGGAGACAGAGAGGCAGAGAGACAGGGAGCCAGAGAGACAGAGGAATAGAGGGACAGAGAGACAGAGAGACAGAGAGACAGAGAGACAGAGAGACAGAGAGACAGAGAGACAGAGAGACAGAGAGACAGAGAGACAGAGAGACAGAAAGACAGAGAGACAGAGAGACAGAGAGACAGAGAGACAGAGAGACAGAGAGACAGAGAAAGACAGAGAAATATAGATAAAGACAGATGAAGACAGAGAGACAGAGAAAAACAGAGAGACAGAGAAAGACAGAGAGACAGAGAGACAGAGAAAGACAGAGAGAAAGAAAGAGACGGAGAGACAGAGAGACAGAGAGACAGAGAGACAGAGATACAGAGAGTCAGAGAGACAGAGAGAGAGAGAGACAGAGAGACAGAGAGACAGAGAGACAGAGAGAGAGAGAGAAAGAGAGACAGAGAGACAGAGAGACAGAGAGACAGAGAGACAGAAAGAAAGAGAGAAAGAGAGACAGAGAGACAGAGACACAGAGAGACAGAGACACAGAGAGACAGAGAGACAGAGATACAGAGCGACAGAGAGACAGAGAGACAGAGAGACAGAGAGACAGAGAGACAGAGAGACAGAGAGACAGAGAGACAGAGAGACAGAGAGACAGAGAGACAGAGAGACAGAGAGACAGAGATACAGAGAGTCAGAGAGACAGAGAGAGAGAGAGAGACAGATTGACGGAGTGAAAGAGAGAAAGAGAGACAGAGAGACAGAGAGACAGAGAGACAGAGAGACAGAGAGACAGAGAGACAGAGAGACAGAGAAAGGCACATAAAGACAGAGAGACGGAGAGACAGAGAGACAGAGAGACAGAGAGACAGAGAGACAGAGAGACAGAGAGACAGAGAGACAGAGAGACAGAGTAACAGAAAGACAGAGAGACAGAGAGACAGAGGGACAGAGAGACAGAGAGACAGAGAGACAGAGAGACAGAGAGACAGAGAGACAGAGAGACAGAGAGACAGAGATAGACAGAGAGAAAGAGAGACAGAGAGACAGAGAGACAGAGAGACAGAGAGACAGAGAGACAGAGAGACAGAGAGACAGAGAGACAGAGAGACAGAGAGACAGAGAGACAGAGAGACAGAGAGACAGAGAGACAGAGAGACAGAGAGACAGAGACACAGAGAGACAGAGCGACAGAGAAAGACAGAGAAATATAGATAAAGACAGATGAAGACAGAGAGACAGAGAAAAACAGAGAGACAGAGAAAGACAGAGAGACAGAGAGACAGAGAAAGACAGAGAGAAAGAAAGAGACGGAGAGACAGAGAGACAGAGAGACAGAGAGACAGAGATACAGAGAGTCAGAGAGACAGAGAGAGAGAGAGACAGAGAGACAGAGAGACAGAGAGACAGAGAGACAGAGAGACAGAGAGACAGAGAGACAGAGAGACAGAGAGACAGAGATACAGAGAGTCAGAGAGACAGAGAGAGAGAGAGAGACAGATTGACGGAGTGAAAGAGAGAAAGAGAGACAGAGAGACAGAGAGACAGAGAGACAGAGAGACAGAGAGACAGAGAGACAGAGAAAGGCACATAAAGACAGAGAGACGGAGAGACAGAGAGACAGAGAGACAGAGAGACAGAGAGACAGAGAGACAGAGAGACAGAGAGACAGAGAGACAGAGAGACAGAGAGACAGAGAGACAGAGAGAGAGAGAGACAGAGAGACAGAGAGACAGAGAGACAGAGAGACAGAGAGACAGAGAGAAAGAGAGAAAGAGAGACAGAGAGACAGAGACACAGAGAGACAGAGACACAGAGAGACAGAGAGACAGAGATACAGAGCGACAGAGAGACAGAGAGACAGAGAGACAGAGAGACAGAGAGACAGAGAGACAGAGAGACAGAGAGACAGAGATACAGAGAGTCAGAGAGACAGAGAGAGAGAGAGAGACAGATTGACGGAGTGAAAGAGAGAAAGAGAGACAGAGAGACAGAGAGACAGAGAGACAGAGAGACAGAGAGACAGAGAGACAGAGAGACAGAGAGACAGAGAAAGGCACATAAAGACAGAGAGACGGAGAGACAGAGAGACAGAGAGACAGAGAGACAGAGAGACAGAGAGACAGAGAGACAGAGAGACAGAGAGACAGAGAGACAGAGAGACAGAGTAACAGAAAGACAGAGAGACAGAGAGACAGAGGGACAGAGAGACAGAGAGACAGAGAGACAGAGAGACAGAGAGACAGAGAGACAGAGAGACAGAGATAGACAGAGAGAAAGAGAGACAGAGAGACAGAGACACAGAGAGACAGAGAGACAGAGAAAGACAGAGAGAAAGAAAGAGACGGAGAGACAGAGAAACAGAGAGACAGAGAGACAGAGATACAGAGAGTCAGAGAGACAGAGAGAGAGAGAGACAGAGAGACAGAGATACACAGAGACAGAGAGACAGAGAGACAGAGAGAAAGAGAGAAAGAGAGACAGAGAGACAGAGACACAGGGAGACAGAGACACAGAGAGACAGAGAGACAGAGATACAGAGGGACAGAGAGACAGAGAGACAGAGAGACAGAGAGACAGAGAGACAGAGAGACAGAGAGACAGAGAGACAGAGAGACAGAAAGACAAAGAGACAGAGAGACAGAGAGACGGAGAGACAGAGAGACAGAGAGACAGAGAGACAGAGAGACAGAGAGACAGAGAAACAGAAAGACAGAGAAAGACAGAGAAACAGAAAGACAGAGAAAGACAGAGAAACAGTAAGACAGAGAAAGACAGAGAAATATAGATAAAGACAGATGAAGACAGAGAGACAGAGAAAAACAGAGAGACAGAGAAAGACAGAGAGACAGAGAGACAGAGAAAGACAGAGAGAAAGAAAGAGACGGAGAGACAGAGAAACAGAGAGACAGAGAGACAGAGATACAGAGAGTCAGAGAGACAGAGAGAAAGAGAGACAGGGAGACAGAGAGACAGAGAGAAAGAGAGAAAGAGAGACAGAGAGACAGAGACACAGAGAGACAGAGAGACAGAGACACAGAGAGACAGAGACACAGAGAGACAGAGAGACAGAGAGACAGAGAGACAGAGAGACAGAGAGACAGAGAGACAGAGAGACAGAGAAACAGAGAGACAGAGATACAGAGAGACAGAGAGACAGAGATACAGAGAGACAGAGAGACAGAGATACAAAGAGACAGAGAGACAGAGAAAGACAGATAAAGACAGAGACACAGAGAGACAGAGAAAGATAGATAAAGACAGATAAAGACAGAGAGACAGAGAAAAACAGAGAGACAGACAAAGACAAAGAGACAGAGAGACAGAGAAAGACAGAGAGACAGAAAGAGACAGAGAGACAGAGAGACAGAGAGACGGAGAGACAGAGAGACAGAGAGACAGAGAGACAGAGAGACAGAGAGAGACAGAGAGACAGAGAGACAGAGAGACAGAGAGACAGAGAGAAAGAGAGAAAGAGAGACAGAGAGACAGGGAGCCAGACAGACAGAGAGAGAGGGAGCTAGAGAGACAGGGAGCCAAAGAGACGGAAAGACAGAGAGAGAGGGAGCTATAGAGACAGGGAGCCAAAGAGACAGAGAGACATAGAGACAGAGAGACAGAGAGACAGAGAGACAGAGTGACAGAGAGACAGAGAGACAGAGAGACAGAGAGACAGAGAGCCAGAGAGACAGAGTGACAGAGAGACAGAGAGACAGAGAGACAGAGAGTCAGAGAGACAGAGAGACAGAGAGACAGAGAAAGAAAGGGAAAGACAGATAAAGACAGAGAGACAGAGAGACAGTGAGACAGAGAGACAGGGTGACAGGGAGACAGAGAGGCAGAGAGACAGGGAGCCAGAGAGACAGAGGAATAGAGGGACAGAGAGACAGAGAGACAGAGAGACAGAGAGACAGAGAGACAGAGAGACAGAGAGACAGAGAGACAGAGAGACAGAGAGACAGAGAGACAGAAAGACAGAGAGACAGAGAGACAGAGAGACAGAGAGACAGAGAGACAGAGAGACAGAGAAAGACAGAGAAATATAGATAAAGACAGATGAAGACAGAGAGACAGAGAAAAACAGAGAGACAGAGAAAGACAGAGAGACAGAGAGACAGAGAAAGACAGAGAGAAAGAAAGAGACGGAGATACAGAGAGACAGAGAGACAGAGAGACAGAGATACAGAGAGTCAGAGAGACAGAGAGAGAGAGAGACAGAGAGACAGAGAGACAGAGAGACAGAGAGAGAGAGAGACAGAGAGACAGAGAGACAGAGAGACAGAGAGACAGAGAGACAGAAAGAAAGAGAGAAAGAGAGACAGAGAGACAGAGACACAGAGAGACAGAGACACAGAGAGACAGAGAGACAGAGATACAGAGCGACAGAGAGACAGAGAGACAGAGAGACAGAGAGACAGAGAGACAGAGAGACAGAGAGACAGAGAGACAGAGAGACAGAGAGACAGAGAGACAGAGAGACAGAGAGACAGAGATACAGAGAGTCAGAGAGACAGAGAGAGAGAGAGAGACAGATTGACGGAGTGAAAGAGAGAAAGAGAGACAGAGAGACAGAGAGACAGAGAGACAGAGAGACAGAGAGACAGAGAGACAGAGAGACAGAGAGACAGAGAGACAGAGAAAGGCACATAAAGACAGAGAGACGGAGAGACAGAGAGACAGAGAGACAGAGAGACAGAGAGACAGAGAGACAGAGAGACAGAGAGACAGAGAGACAGAGAGACAGAGTAACAGAAAGACAGAGAGACAGAGAGACAGAGGGACAGAGAGACAGAGAGACAGAGAGACAGAGAGACAGAGAGACAGAGAGACAGAGAGACAGAGAGACAGAGATAGACAGAGAGAAAGAGAGACAGAGAGACAGAGAGACAGAGAGACAGAGAGACAGAGAGACAGAGAGACAGAGAGACAGAGAGACAGAGAGACAGAGAGACAGAGAGACAGAGAGACAGAGAGACAGAGAGACAGAGACACAGAGAGACAGAGCGACAGAGAAAGACAGAGAAATATAGATAAAGACAGATGAAGACAGAGAGACAGAGAAAAACAGAGAGACAGAGAAAGACAGAGAGACAGAGAGACAGAGAAAGACAGAGAGAAAGAAAGAGACGGAGAGACAGAGAGACAGAGAGACAGAGAGACAGAGATACAGAGAGTCAGAGAGACAGAGAGAGAGAGAGACAGAGAGACAGAGAGACAGAGAGACAGAGAGACAGAGAGACAGAGAGACAGAGAGACAGAGAGACAGAGAGACAGAGATACAGAGAGTCAGAGAGACAGAGAGAGAGAGAGAGACAGATTGACGGAGTGAAAGAGAGAAAGAGAGACAGAGAGACAGAGAGACAGAGAGACAGAGAGACAGAGAGACAGAGAAAGGCACATAAAGACAGAGAGACGGAGAGACAGAGAGACAGAGAGACAGAGAGACAGAGAGACAGAGAGACAGAGAGACAGAGAGACAGAGAGACAGAGAGACAGAGAGACAGAGAGAGAGAGAGACAGAGAGACAGAGAGACAGAGAGACAGAGAGACAGAGAGACAGAGAGAAAGAGAGAAAGAGAGACAGAGAGACAGAGACACAGAGAGACAGAGACACAGAGAGACAGAGAGACAGAGATACAGAGCGACAGAGAGACAGAGAGACAGAGAGACAGAGAGACAGAGAGACAGAGAGACAGAGAGACAGAGATACAGAGAGTCAGAGAGACAGAGAGAGAGAGAGAGACAGATTGACGGAGTGAAAGAGAGAAAGAGAGACAGAGAGACATAGAGACAGAGAGACAGAGAGACAGAGAGACAGAGAGACAGAGAGACAGAGAGACAGAGAAAGGCACATAAAGACAGAGAGACGGAGAGACAGAGAGACAGAGAGACAGAGAGACAGAGAGACAGAGAGACAGAGAGACAGAGAGACAGAGAGACAGAGAGACAGAGAGACAGAGAGACAGAGTAACAGAAAGACAGAGAGACAGAGAGACAGAGGGACAGAGAGACAGAGAGACAGAGAGACAGAGAGACAGAGAGACAGAGAGACAGAGAGACAGAGAGACAGAGAGACAGAGATAGACAGAGAGAAAGAGAGACAGAGAGACAGAGACACAGAGAGACAGAGAGACAGAGAAAGACAGAGAGAAAGAAAGAGACGGAGAGACAGAGAAACAGAGAGACAGAGAGACAGAGATACAGAGAGTCAGAGAGACAGAGAGAGAGAGACAGAGAGACAGAGATACAGAGAGACAGAGAGACAGAGAGACAGAGAGAAAGAGAGAAAGAGAGACAGAGAGACAGAGACACAGAGAGACAGAGACACAGAGAGACAGAGAGACAGAGATACAGAGCGACAGAGAGACAGAGAGACAGAGAAAGACAGATAAAGACAGAGGGACAGAGAGACAGAGAAAGATAGATAAAGACATATAAAGACAGAGAGACAGAGAAAAACAGAGAGACAGACAAAGACAGAGAGACAGAGAGACAGAGAAAGACAGAGAGACAGAAAGAGACAGAGAGACAGAGAGACAGAGAGACGGAGAGACAGAGAGACAGAGAGACAGAGAGACAGAGAGACAGAGAGACAGAAAGACAAAGAGACAGAGAGACAGGGAGCCAGAGAGACAGAGTAACAGAGAGACAGAGAGACAGAGTAACAGAGAGACAGAGAGACAGAGAGACAGAGAGACAGAGAGACAAAGAGACAGAGAGACAGAGAGACAGAGAGACAGAGAGACAGAGAGACAGAGAGGCAGAGAGACAGAGAGACAAAGATACAGAGAGACAGAGAGACAGAGAGACAGAGAGACAGAGAGACAGAGAGACAGAGAGACAGAGAGACAGAGAGACAGAGAGACAGAGAGACAGAGAGACAGAGGGACAGAGAGACAGAGAGACAGAGAGACAGAGAGACAGAGAGACAGAGAGACAGAGAGACAGAGAGACAGAAAGACAAAGAGACAGAGAGACAGAGAGACGGAGAGACAGAGAGACAGAGAGACAGAGAGACAGAGAGACAGAGAAACAGAAAGACAGAGAAAGACAGAGAAACAGAAAGACAGAGAAAGACAGAGAAATATAGATAAAGACAGATGAAGACAGAGAGACAGAGAAAAACAGAGAGACAGAGAAAGACAGAGAGACAGAGAGACAGAGAAAGACAGAGAGAAAGAAAGAGACGGAGAGACAGAGAAACAGAGAGACAGAGAGACAGAGATACAGAGAGTCAGAGAGACAGAGAGAGAGAGAGACAGAGAGACAGAGAGACAGAGAGAAAGAGAGAAAGAGAGACAGAGAGACAGAGACACAGAGAGACAGAGAGACAGAGACACAGAGAGACAGAGAGACAGAGAGACAGAGAGACAGAGAGACAGAGAGACAGAGAGACAGAGAGACAGAGAGACAGAGAGACAGAGAAACAGAGAGACAGAGATACAGAGAGACAGAGAGACAGAGATACAGAGAGACAGAGAGACAGAGATACAAAGAGACAGAGAGACAGAGAAAGACAGATAAAGACAGAGACACAGAGAGACAGAGAAAGATAGATAAAGACAGATAAAGACAGAGAGACAGAGAAAAACAGAGAGACAGACAAAGACAAAGAGACAGAGAGACAGAGAAAGACAGAGAGACAGAAAGAGACAGAGAGACAGAGAGACAGAGAGACGGAGAGACAGAGAGACAGAGAGACAGAGAGACAGAGAGAAAGAGAGAAAGAGAGACAGAGAGACAGGGAGCCAGACAGACAGAGAGAGAGGGAGCTAGAGAGACAGGGAGCCAAAGAGACGGAGAGACAGAGAGAGAGGGAGCTATAGAGACAGGGAGCCAAAGAGACAGAGAGACATAGAGACAGAGAGACAGAGAGACAGAGAGACAGAGTGACAGAGAGACAGAGAGACAGAGAGACAGAGAGACAGAGAGACAGAGAGACAGAGTGACAGAGAGACAGAGAGACAGAGAGACAGAGAGACAGAGAGACAGAGAGACAGAGAGACAGAGAAAGAAAGGGAAAGACAGATAAAGACAGAGAGACAGAGAGACAGTGAGACAGAGAGACAGGGTGACAGGGAGACAGAGAGGCAGAGAGACAGGGAGCCAAAGAGACAGAGGAATAGAGGGACAGAGAGACAGAGAGACAGAGAGACAGAGAGACAGAGAGACAGAGAGACAGAGAGACAGAGAGACAGAGAGACAGAGAGACAGAAAGACAGAGAGACAGAGAGACAGAGAGACAGAGAGACAGAGAGACAGAGAGACAGAGAAAGACAGAGAAATATAGATAAAGACAGATGAAGACAGAGAGAGAGAGAAAAACAGAGAGACATGTCAACGTAACGATTAGTGACGCTGGTCAATGAGTATGGTGGGTTGGTAGGAGTTCGTTCGGTGGGAGGGAACGAGAGGTAAAGTAGCTGTGTTAGGAGAACGGGATGAGTGACAGGGAGTATGTAGGAATACTGTCAGGGTAGCGTTAGTAGGTGGGTTCGCCGCTGAGGGCTGGAAGGTGGTGGAATGTCGTCCACGGGGCAGGACTGTCCAGCCGCCGAGTGTGGGGCAGGATGACCAGCCGCCGAGTGTGGGGCAGGGTTGACCAGCCGCCGAGTGTGGGG
Organism: Dyspetes luteomarginatus; assembly: GCA_963669185.1. Lineage (NCBI taxonomy): Eukaryota > Metazoa > Arthropoda > Insecta > Hymenoptera > Ichneumonidae > Dyspetes > Dyspetes luteomarginatus. The sequence continues at coordinate 9,732,008 of OY769910.1, read as the reverse complement.
CAGGAGGACCAGCCGCCGAGTGTGGGGCAGGATGACCAGCCACCGAGTGTGGGGCAGGATGACCCAGCCGCCGTGTGTGGGGCAGGTTGACCCAGCCGCCGTGTGTGGGGCAGGTTGACCCAGCCGCCGTGTGTGGGGCAGGTTTGACCAGCCGCCGAGTGTGGGGCAGGATGACCAGCCACCGTGTTGGTGCAGTGTGCAGAAAAATAACAGAGACAGGTATAGGCCTCGTGTTTTATTCCTCGTCGACCGAAGCCGAGAGTGTACTCCATTTACATCGAATATTTGCTTATAGTTATTCATAATATATTGGTAAGCTATAAACGCGAAGGTCCCAGGACGAACGCCGCCCTGCGGCCAGTGAAGATACTTCGGGTGTGGAAATCGCCCGCAACGGCCCAAACCGATCAATAAGGTAAGTAACTACGGGTAATACGGGTCGGATCGATATTGTACGGTGTAATGCCTAGTAGTTGGCGCACAACAAGTACCCAGTACGGAATATAAGGTAAATGATAATAACTGCATTCTTATCGAGTAGTCTTAGTATCTAATTCTTATCTTTCTTACAGGTTAGTGGAACGGGCATTATTGCAAGCAGGTGGGAAAATACGCGTAGGTGGAAACTCGCGTGTAACAATTCCCCCCCCCCCCTGCTAAGATAATGTCCGTGAATAATATATAATAAACATGTTTCTTTAGTTGAACGTATTTAAGTAAGATTTTAACACTAATGTTAAAGCGAATAACGGTAAGATATATGCAGTGATTATTTTGTATGGGGACCAAAGATATGATTTTTCTGAGATCGTAAGTAATATCGAGTTTTCTCTGGGGATTTTAGCGGCGTTTGTGCACGTCTTGACGTCCCTGGTGGTCGTCCACGAAGTCGTTTTGTCGTTCCGCTGGGAGGCTGAGACCCAGCCATCTCAGCTTCTTTCTCTGTTGCTGTTGGAGCCAGCCTTGGCTCTCGATGCTCTTCCTTCCTTCCAGGGTTCGTGGTACCCGTCGATGGGTCCGGGATGTTAGCCGTAAGGTTTGGCTTATTTCCCATGTTTTCTACTCCTTCAGGCGGAAGAATGGCTCGTTTCATTTGTCTTCCGTGAACCTTTACCAAACTCTTATATTTTTGAATGAGGTAGCTTTCACCCCCTAGTTGTCGCTGCACGCGGAACGGGCCTTCCCATTTAGGGGAGAAACCGGCGTGAATGCCCTCGATGGCATTGGACAGAGAGTGCGTTCTTGCATAGATGAGATCTCCCGTTTGAAATCTCGGTGTTTCAGTGACAGCGGCGGCATATCTTTTTTGGTATTTGTTTTGCGTTACTTGGATATTGCGAATCCTTTCCTCCCGCTCGTTCCCAGAGGCATTGGTTTGAGGGAATCTCCATTCGCCTGGGCGTTGGAGATTCGTACCGAGGAATGCCTCGCTGGGAGTGAGCCCTGTTGCGGCATTTTTTCGTGAGCGGAGGCTGAAAAGTATTTTCGGAAGGTGCTGGTCCCACTCACGGTGTTGCTTCCCTTGTAGGTGCAATCGAAGTCCTTTCTTGATCTCCTGGTTACGCCTTTCGGTTGGGTTTGCCCGTGGGTGATAAATCGGAGTCGTCCAGGGCTGGACTTGCCAATCCGTGCAGGCCTCCAGCCATTTTCCTCCCGTAAACTGTGGTCCGTTGTCCGAGAGGATGGCCTTCGGATAACCCCAACGTGAGAAGACTTCTCTTTCAATTGTTTTTATGATGACAGGTGCTTCAGAAGATCCCAATGGGAAGGCTTCTACCCATCGTGTGAAGAGGTCGGTGAGAACGAGGATGAATTTTTTCCCTCGGCCGGTTCGTGGGTAGGGGCCCATAAGGTCCACGGCAACCGTTTCCCATGGACGGCGCGGTTGACGTGGCTTAAGATAATCCCTCTGTTGTGTTTTAGTCGATTTGGTGCAAGCGCACAATCGACATTGTTGGACGTAATCTCGTACGTCTCTTTGTAATTTGGGCCAAGTAAAATGCTGTTGGATAGCCCGCAGTGTCTCATCCATTCCCGGGTGTCCAGATAACACGGAATCGTGATATTCGTAGAGCACCCTGAGTTTCATTGTTTCTGGTACTAATAACTGCAACTTCTGATCTCTCTGCTTCCAAATCGCTCCGTCCCTTAATTGGTAAGATGGATCGTTCAGCTCGTTATTTTGCCCGTTGGCGGTGATCTGTTTTCGTATGTAGGGATCATTTTGCTGCTCCTCGATTATCTCGTTTGCGAAATGTTCCCTCTGAATGCCGAAGAGATCCGGCCTACTGTCTGCTGACGGTTGAGTGGATCTTTTCGGTGGGACGAGCCTTTCCTGATCTTCTAGATTCTCAGCTTCGCAAGCCGTGGGCTGGCGGGATAAGGCGTCCGGCAGTTCATTAGCCCGGCCAGGGACGTGTTCAACCGTGAAGTTCAACTCCTCCAAGAGGATGGCCCACCGAGTTAATTTGTCTTTTTCATCCTTAATGCGGCGGAGCCATGTCAAGGCCTGATTGTCCGTCCGCAAAGTAAATGGTCGGTCTTCTAGGTAATGTTTATAGCGTTTTACCGCCCACACGATAGCAAGGCATTCTTGCTCGTTGCTACTATAGCGTGCCTGGGTGGCATCGAATTTCGCACTGGCATAGCTGACAATTCTTCTTTGGTCATCAGGTCCCAGCTGGTACAACACGGCTCCCATCCCGATTTTACTTGCGTCAGTTTGAAGAATGAAACGTAACGTCGGGTCCGGACGGCTGAGTTTCAGTGGTCCTGATATCCGTTGTTTTACCTCATGGAATGCGTGTTGTGCTGCTTTGGTCCATTTGAATTTCTTGTTCCCGGCTAGTAAATCCGTAAGCGGGGCAGTGGTTTCGGCGAAGTGCGGGACATATTCCCGAAGCCAGTTGCAGGTGCCGAGGAATTTCTGGAGAGCCTTTTTTGTTGTTGGCTCGGGCATGTTCACAATCCCTTGGATATGTTCACCTTTAGCTTCATTTCCTAAGTCCGTAACGTTATGACCCAAGTATTCCAGGTTAGCCTTACCGAAGTGACATTTATCAACGGCACATGTAAGTTTATGCAGGCTTAATCTCTCGAGCACAAGCGTCAAGTGTCGCAAATGGTCCTCCCAGGTTTGGGAATAAATGATTATGTCATCCAGGTATACCGTGCAGATGACATTTAATAAACCAGTAAGTACTTCTTGACTCATAAAACCTTGAAAGGTGTTCGGTGCATTTTTCAACCCGAAGGGCATTACGCGAAATTGGTACGTTCCTCCATCGGGTGTGGAGAACGCCGTAACTTTTTTGGTGGCTGGGTCCATCGGGATCTGCCAGTAACCGCTTTTCAAATCCAGTGTGGAGAAAACCTTGGCCGTTCCGAGCCCCTTAAGAGCGTCGTGAATACGTGGCATAGGTTGGTTTGTATCTTCTGTGATAGAGTTAAGTCGACGGAAGTCGACGCAAAAACGTGGTCGGCCATCCTTCTTTTGTACGATGACGATCGGTGAACTGTAGGGAGAGTTACAAGGTTCTATGATACCCTCCGCTAACATCTCTCCGACTTGTTCCCTGATAATTTGCTTCTTTGCGTCCGAGTATTTATAACTCGCCAGGCGGAAAGGTTGGTCCGAAGTCAACCGGATGTCGTGTTTCGTAGTCTGCGTTTGAGTCAGTTTTCCGTTGGACTGGAAGACTTGCCCGAATCGCTGTATAAGACTTTGGAAACTTCCTCGTAGCTCCTCCGGAAAATTGTGTTTCAGATCGTTAAGCTCTGGTATTTGATACTCGACTTGAGGTACCGATGCATCAATGAGTCTGACTGAGAATCTGTCCCTTGACCCTAGGTGGAGGATCCCATCGTTGAAATTAAAAATGGTGCGCTGTTGAATCAACCATGGGTAACCGAGAATTAATGGTTCTCTTGATGTAGGTGCTACCCAGGCTTCAACGTGGATCGGATTTCCCAGAATCTGGATTTGGAACTTAGCCTTGCCTTCCAGTATCATCCTTGCTCCTTGTCCGGCAAGGTTGGCGCTTGATTTCGTCAGTTCAGTGTAGTCACCCCCTTTCAAATATCTCGGCTGAACGAAGCAATCGCTCGAGAAGCAGTCCACTGCCGCGTAGATTTCCACGTCATTAATGGTTACTAGGATGTGCGGTAGCTTTTTGTTTCCGGCGCTGCTATCAGTGAGACCTATTGTGGGTTGGCGGGCGGAGTGGGGTTGTCCGGCGGCCTTCTCCAGTTTCCCGGATTGGCGGCGCGGTCAGCATTACGTTGGGCCAACACCGGGCATTCCCGATGTAGGTGATGTCCTGGACAGTACCAACATTTCGGTGGTGGTTTTCCTTCTGGCCCAGGCTTACCAGCCCTTTCATTTTTGTCGCCCTTCGGCTCCTCTTTCCGGAATCTTGGAGGAGGCGTATAATCTCCTAAATCCGATTCCGCTTCGATAGCTTTGGATATAAGCGTGGAGAAGGTCTGGGGATTCGTCGGGCGAATCGCCAATCGGAGGCTCGGTCGCAGAAGCTCGAGCAGTGTCGCAACCTTTATTGTCTCTGGATCGTCTCCACGGATCCTTTGATACAAGAGATACTTTTGTTGTAGGAACACTCCGGCATTTTCTCTGTCGCCTTGTTTGCGAGAGAACAGTTGAGCGTTTAGTCTTGATATAATCGCAGGACTGTCGTATCTGCTAAGCAGTAGTTCCTGGAAGCGGTCCCAATCAAAATCCAAGGGTTTGTAGCATGACCACCATCTCTCGGCTTCTGCTGTGAGACCGGAAGCGGCGGTTTTCGTTCGGAGAGATTCCGGGGTCCGAGAGGCTGTGAAATATTCGACACAGCTGATGAGGAATTTTTTCGGATCTTCGTGATCGTGTCCGCTATAGTCTGGAAGTGGAATCCGTGGAACTTGATTCAGAGCTTGGAGTAGAGCTCCAAGGTTGTCAAATGCTCCTTGTAAATTTTGTAGTGGTGGTGGAGGCTGGTTTCCGGCTGGATGTTGATTTCCCCCTTGGGAATGATCCTCCGGTCGGCTAGAAGCCACTCCAGCTTGATTGATTTGGTTTCCTTCCGCCATGTTGTTGACTTCCGGAATGTGCAGTACGGACTTGGGCGCCACTGGGTTATTTTGCACTCCCAGAAGTGCGTAGTTAGGGTTTAAACCTCGTAAGCGAGCAGAGACACGTAGCGGACTATGTTTGACCGGCATTAGCGAGGAGAGCTGGGTAGTAGGTTGTTGACGCACTCTTTGCGTTCATGCCCCACGTTGGGCGCCAAATTGTCAACGTAACGATTAGTGACGCTGGTCAATGAGTATGGTGGGTTGGTAGGAGTTCGTTCGGTGGGAGGGAACGAGAGGTAAAGTAGCTGTGTTAGGAGAACGGGATGAGTGACAGGGAGTATGTAGGAATACTGTCAGGGTAGCGTTAGTAGGTGGGTTCGCCGCTGAGGGCTGGAAGGTGGTGGAATGTCGTCCACGGGGCAGGACTGTCCAGCCGCCGAGTGTGGGGCAGGATGACCAGCCGCCGAGTGTGGGGCAGGGTTGACCAGCCGCCGAGTGTGGGGCAGGATGACCAGCCGCCGAGTGTGGGGCAGGATGGACCAGCCGCCGAGTGTGGGGCAGGATGACCAGCCACCGAGTGTGGGGCAGGATGACCCAGCCGCCGTGTGTGGGGCAGGTTGACCCAGCCGCCGTGTGTGGGGCAGGTTGACCCAGCCGCCGTGTGTGGGGCAGGTTTGACCAGCCGCCGAGTGTGGGGCAGGATGACCAGCCACCGTGTTGGTGCAGTGTGCAAAAAAATAACAGAGACAGGTATAGGCCTCGTGTTTTATTCCTCGTCGACCGAAGCCGAGAGTGTACTCCATTTACATCGAATATTTGCTTATAGTTATTCATAATATATTGGTAAGCTATAAACGCGAAGGTCCCAGGACGAACGCCGCCCTGCGGCCAGTGAAGATACTTCGGGTGTGGAAATCGCCCGCAACGGCCCAAACCGATCAATAAGGTAAGTAACTACGGGTAATACGGGTCGGATCGATATTGTACGGTGTAATGCCTAGTAGTTGGCGCACAACAAGTACCCAGTACGGAATATAAGGTAAATGATAATAACTGCATTCTTATCGAGTAGTCTTAATATCTAATTCTTATCTTTCTTACAGGTTAGTGGAACGGGCATTATTGCAAGCAGGTGGGAAAATACGCGTAGGTGGAAACTCGCGTGTAACAGACAGAGAAAGACAGAGAGACAGAGAGACAGAGAAAGACAGAGAGAAAGAAAGAGACGGAGAGACAGAGAGACAGAGAGACAGAGAGACAGAGAGACAGAGATACAGAGAGTCAGAGAGACAGAGAGAGAGAGAGACAGAGAGACAGAGAGACAGAGAGACAGAGAGAGAGAGAGACAGAGAGACAGAGAGACAGAGAGACAGAGAGACAGAGAGACAGAGAGAAAGAGAGAAAGAGAGACAGAGAGACAGAGACACAGAGAGACAGAGACACAGAGAGACAGAGAGACAGAGATACAGAGCGACAGAGAGACAGAGAGACAGAGAGACAGAGAGACAGAGAGACAGAGAGACAGAGAGACAGAGAGACAGAGAGACAGAGAGACAGAGAGACAGAGATACAGAGAGTCAGAGAGACAGAGAGAGAGAGAGAGAGACAGATTGACGGAGTGAAAGAGAGAAAGAGAGACAGAGAGACAGAGAGACAGAGAGACAGAGAGACAGAGAGACAGAGAAAGGCACATAAAGACAGAGAGACGGAGAGACAGAGAGACAGAGAGACAGAGAGACAGAGAGACAGAGAGACAGAGAGACAGAGTAACAGAAAGACAGAGAGACAGAGTAACAGAAAGACAGAGAGACAGAGAGACAGAGGGACAGAGAGACAGAGAGACAGAGAGACAGAGAGACAGAGAGACAGAGAGACAGAGAGACAGAGAGACAGAGAGACAGAGAGACAGAGATAGACAGAGAGAAAGAGAGACAGAGAGACAGAGAGACAGAGAGACAGAGAGACAGAGAGACAGAGAGACAGAGAGACAGAGAGACAGAGAGACAGAGAGACAGAGAGACAGAGAGACAGAGAGACAGAGAGACAGAGAGACAGAGACACAGAGAGACAGAGAGACGGAGAGACAGAGAAAGACAGAGAGACAGAAAGAGACAGAGAGACAGAGAGACAGAGAGACAGAAAGAGACAGAGAGACAGAGAGACAGAGAGACAGAGAGACAGAGAGACAGAGAGACAGAGAGACAGAGAGACAGAGAGACAGAGAGACAGGGAGCCAGAGAGACAGAGTAACAGAGAGACAGAGAGACAGAGAGACAGAGAGACAGAGAGACAGAGAGACAGAAAGACAAAGAGACAAAGAGACTGGGAGCCAGAGAGACAGAGTAACAGAGAGACAGAGAGACAGAGTAACAGAGAGACAGAGAGACAGAGAGACAGAGAGACAGAGAGACAGAGAGACAGAGAGACAGAGAGACAGAGTAACAGAAAGACAGAGAGACAAAGGGACAGAGAGACAGAGAGACAGAGAGACAGAGCGACAGAGAGACAGAGAGACAGAGAGACAGAGAGACAGAGAGACAGAGAGACAGAGAGACAGAGAGACAGAGAGACAAAGAGACAGAGAGACAGAGAGACAGAGAGACAAAGAGACAGAGAGACAGAGAGACAGAGAGACAGAGATAGACAGAGAGAAAGAGAGACAGAGAGACAGAGAGACAGAGAGACAGAGAGACAGAGAGACAGAGAGACAGAGAGACAGAGAGACAGAGAGACAAAGGGACAGAGAGACAGAGAGACAGAGAGACAGAGAGACAGAGAGACAGAGAGACAGAGAGACAGAGAGACAGAGAGACAGAGAGACAGAGAGACAGAGAGACAGAGAGACAGAGAGACAGAGAGACAGAGAGACAGAGAGACAGAGATAGACAGAGAGAAAGAGAGACAGAGAGACAGAGAGACAGAGAGACAGAGAGACAGAGAGACAGAGAGACAGAGAGACAGAGAGACAGAGAGACAGAGAGACAGAAAGACAGAGAGACAGAGAGACAGAGAGACAGAGAGACAGAGAGACAGAGAGACAGAGAGACAGAGAAAGACAGAGAAATATAGATAAAGACAGATGAAGACAGAGAGACAGAGAAAAACAGAGAGACAGAGAAAGACAGAGAGACAGAGAGACAGAGAAAGACAGAGAGAAAGAAAGAGACGGAGAGACAGAGAGACAGAGAGACAGAGAGACAGAGATACAGAGAGTCAGAGAGACAGAGAGAGAGAGAGACAGAGAGACAGAGAGACAGAGAGACAGAGAGAGAGAGAGACAGAGAGACAGAGAGACAGAGAGACAGAGAGACAGAGAGACAGAGAGACAGAGAGAAAGAGAGAAAGAGAGACAGAGAGACAGAGACACAGAGAGACAGAGACACAGAGAGACAGAGAGACAGAGATACAGAGCGACAGAGAGACAGAGAGACAGAGAGACAGAGAGACAGAGAGACAGAGAGACAGAGAGACAGAGAGACAGAGAGACAGAGATACAGAGTATCAGAGAGACAGAGAGAGAGAGAGAGATAGATTGACGGAGTGAAAGAGAGAAAGAGAGACAGAGAGACAGAGAGACAGAGAGACAGAGAGACAGAGAGACAGAGAGACAGAGAAAGGCACATAAAGACAGAGAGACGGAGAGACAGAGAGACAGAGAGACAGAGAGACAGAGAGACAGAGAGACAGAGAGACAGAGAGACAGAGTAACAGAAAGACAGAGAGACAGAGAGACAGAGGGACAGAGAGACAGAGAGACAGAGAGACAGAGAGACAGAGAGACAGAGAGACAGAGAGACAGAGAGACAGAGAGACAGAGATAGACAGAGAGAAAGAGAGACAGAGAGACAGAGAGACAGAGAGACAGAGAGACAGAGAGACAGAGAGACAGAGAGACAGAGAGACAGAGAGACAGAGAGACAGAGGAACAGAGAGACAGAGAGACAGAGAGACAGAGACACAGAGAGACAGAGACACAGAGAGACAGAGAGACGGAGAGACAGAGAAAGACAGAGAGACAGGAAGAGACAGAGAGACAGAGAGACAGAGAGACAGAAAGAGACAGAGAGACAGAGAGACAGAGAGACAGAGAGACAGAGAGACAGAGAGACAGAGAGACAGAGAGACAGAGAGACAGAGAGACAGGGAGCCAGAGAGACAGAGTAACAGAGAGACAGAGAGACAGAGAGACAGAGAGACAGAGAGACAGAGAGACAGAGAGACAGAAAGACAGAGAGACAGAGAGACAGAGAGACAGAGAGACAGAGAGACAGAGAGACAGAGAGACAGGGAGGCAGAGAGACAGAGAGACAAAGAGACAGAGAGACAGAGAGACATCGAGACAGAGAGACAGAGAGACAGAGAGACAGAGAGACAGAGAGACAGAGAGACAGAGAGACAGAGAGACAGAGAGACAGAGAGACAGAGAGACAGAGAGACAGAGAGACAGAGAGACAGAGGGACAGAGAGACAGAGAGACAGAGAGACAGAGAGACAGAGAGACAGAGGGACAGAGAGACAGAGAGACAGAGAGACAGAGATACAGAGCGACAGAGAGACAGAGAGACAGAGAGACAGAGAGACAGAGAGACAGAGAGACAGAGAGACAGAGAGACAGAGAGACAGAGAGACAGAGATACAGAGAGTCAGAGAGACAGAGAGAGAGAGAGAGATAGATTGACGGAGTGAAAGAGAGAAAGAGAGACAGAGAGACAGAGAGACAGAGAGACAGAGAGACAGAGAGACAGAGAGACAGAGAAAGGCACATAAAGACAGAGAGACGGAGAGACAGAGAGACAGAGAGACAGAGAGACAGAGAGACAGAGAGACAGAGAGACAGAGAGACAGAGTAACAGAAAGACAGAGAGACAGAGAGACAGAGGGACAGAGAGACAGAGAGACAGAGAGACAGAGAGACAGAGAGACAGAGAGACAGAGAGACAGAGAGACAGAGAGACAGAGAGACAGAGATAGACAGAGAGAAAGAGAGACAGAGAGACAGAGAGACAGAGAGACAGAGAGACAGAGAGACAGAGAGACAGAGAGACAGAGAGACAGAGAGACAGAGAGACAGAGAGACAGAGAGACAGAGAGACAGAGAGACAGAGACACAGAGAGACAGAGACACAGAGAGACAGAGAGACGGAGAGACAGAGAAAGACAGAGAGACAGAAAGAGACAGAGAGACAGAGAGACAGAGAGACAGAAAGAGACAGAGAGACAGAGAGACAGAGAGACAGAGAGACAGAGAGACAGAGAGACAGAGAGACAGAGAGACAGAGAGACAGAGAGACAGGGAGCCAGAGAGACAGAGTAACAGAGAGACAGAGAGACAGAGAGACAGAGAGACAGAGAGACAGAAAGACAGAGAGACAGAGAGACAGAGAGACAGAGAGACAGAGAGACAGAGAGACAGAGAGACAGAGAGGCAGAGAGACAGAGAGACAAAGAGACAGAGAGACAGAGAGACATCGAGACAGAGAGACAGAGAGACAGAGAGACAGAGAGACAGAGAGACAGAGAGACAGAGAGACAGAGAGACAGAGAGACAGAGAGACAGAGAGACAGAGAGACAGAGAGACAGAGAGACAGAGAGACAGAGAGACAGAGAGACAGAGGGACAGAGAGACAGAGAGACAGAGAGACAGAGAGACAGAGAGACAGAGAGACAGAGAGACAGAGAGACAGAGAGACAGGGAGCCAGAGAGACAGAGTAACAGAGAGACAGAGAGACAGAGTAACAGAGAGACAGAGAGACAGAGAGACAGAGAGACAGAGAGACAGAGAGACAGAGAGACAGAGAGGCAGAGAGACAGAGAGACAAAGAGACAGAGAGACAGAGAGACATCGAGACAGAGAGACAGAGAGACAGAGAGACAGAGAGACAGAGAGACAGAGAGACAGAGAGACAGAGAGACAGAGGGACAGAGAGACAGAGAGACAGAGAGACAGAGAGACAGAGAGACAGAGAGACAGAGAGACAGAGAGACAGAGAGACAGAAAGACAAAGAGACAGGGAGACAGAGAGACGGAGAGACAGAGAGACAGAGAGACAGAGAGACAGAGAGACAGAGAGACAGAGAGACAGAGAGACAGAGAAACAGAAAGACAGAGAAAGACAGAGAAATATAGGTAAAGACAGATGAAGACAGAGAGACAGAGAAAAACAGAGAGACAGAGAGACAGAGAAAGACAGAGAGAAAGAAAGAGACGGAGAGACAGAGAAACAGAGAGACAGAGAGACAGAGATACAGAGAGTCAGAGAGACAGAGAGAGAGAGAGAGACAGAGAGACAGAGATACAGAGAGACAGAGAGACAGAGAGACAGAGAGAAAGAGAGAAAGAGAGACAGAGAGACAGAGACACAGAGAGACAGAGACACAGAGAGACAGAGAGACAGAGATACAGAGCGACAGAGAGACAGAGAGACATCGAGACAGAGAGACAGAGAGACAGAGAGACAGAGAGACAGAGAGACAGAGAGACAGAGAGAAAGAGAGAAAGAGAGACAGAGAGACAGAGACACAGAGAGACAGAGACACAGAGAGACAGAGAGACAGAGATACAGAGCGACAGAGAGACAGAGAGACAGAGAGACAGAGAGACAGAGAGACAGAGAGACAGAGAGACAGAGAGACAGAGAGACAGAGAGACAGAGAGACAGAGATACAGAGAGTCAGAGAGACAGAGAGAGAGAGAGAGATAGATTGACGGAGTGAAAGAGAGAAAGAGAGACAGAGAGACAGAGAGACAGAGCGACAGAGAGACAGAGAGACAGAGAGACAGAGAGACAGAGAGACAGAGAAAGGCACATAAAGACAGAGAGACGGAGAGACAGAGAGACAGAGAGACAGAGAGACAGAGAGACAGAGAGACAGAGAGACAGAGAGACAGAGTAACAGAAAGACAGAGAGACAGAGAGACAGAGGGACAGAGAGACAGAGAGACAGAGAGACAGAGAGACAGAGAGACAGAGAGACAGAGAGACAGAGAGACAGAGACACAGAGAGACAGAGAGACGGAGAGACAGAGAAAGACAGAGAGACAGAAAGAGACAGAGAGACAGAGAGACAGAGAGACAGAAAGAGACAGAGAGACAGAGAGACAGAGAGACAGAGAGACAGAGAGACAGAGAGACAGAGAGACAGAGAGACAGAGAGACAGGGAGCCAGAGAGACAGAGTAACAGAGAGACAGAGAGACAGAGAGACAGAGAGACAGAGAGACAGAGAGACAGAGAGACAGGGAGCCAGAGAGACAGAGTAACAGAGAGACAGAGAGACAGAGAGACAGAGAGACAGAGAGACAGAGAGACAGAGAGACAGAGAGACAGAGAGACAGAGAGACAGAGAGACAGAGAGACAGAGAGACAGAGAGACAGAGAGACAGAGAGACAGAGAGACAGAGAGACAGAGAGAAAGAGAGAAAGAGAGACAGAGAGACAGAGAGACAGAGACACAGAGAGACAGAGAGACAGAGATACAGAGCGACAGAGAGACAGAGAGACAGAGAGACAGAGAGACAGAGAGACAGAGAGACAGAGAGACAGAGAGACAGAGAGACAGAGATACAGAGAGTCAGAGAGACAGAGAGAGAGAGAGAGATAGATTGACGGAGTGAAAGAGAGAAAGAGAGACAGAGAGACAGAGAGACAGAGAGACAGAGAGACAGAGAGACAGAGAGACAGAGAAAGGCACATAAAGACAGAGAGACGGAGAGACAGAGAGACAGAGAGACAGAGAGACAGAGAGACAGAGAGACAGAGAGACAGAGAGACAGAGTAACAGAAAGACAGAGAAACAGAGAGACAGAGGGACAGAGAGACAGAGAGACAGAGAGACAGAGAGACAGAGAGACAGAGAGACAGAGAGACAGAGACACAGAGAGACAGAGAGACGGAGAGACAGAGAAAGACAGAGAGACAGAAAGAGACAGAGAGACAGAGAGACAGAGAGACAGAAAGAGACAGAGAGACAGAGAGACAGAGAGACAGAGAGACAGAGAGACAGAGAGACAGAGAGACAGAGAGACAGAGAGACAGAGAGACAGAGAGACAGAGAGACAGAGAGACAGGGAGCCAGAGAGACAGAGTAACAGAGAGACAGAGAGACAGAGAGACAGAGAGACAGAGAGACAGAGAGACAGAGAGACAGAGAGACAGTGAGACAGAGAGACAGAGAGACAGAGAGACAGAGAGACAGAGAGGCAGAGAGACAGAGAGACAAAGAGACAGAGAGACAGAGAGACATCGAGACAGAGAGACAGAGAGACAGAGAGACAGAGAGACAGAGAGACAGAGAGACAGAGAGACAGAGAGACAGAGAGACAGAGAGACAGAGAGACAGAGAGACAGAGGGACAGAGAGACAGAGAGACAGAGAGACAGAGAGACAGACAGACAGAGGGACAGAGAGACAGAGAGACAGAGAGACAGAGAGACAGAGAGACAGAGAGACAGAGAGACAGAGAGACAGAGAGACAGGGAGCCAGAGAGACAGAGTAACAGAGAGACAGAGAGACAGAGTAACAGAGAGACAGAGAGACAGAGAGACAGAGAGACAGAGAGACAGAGAGACAGAGAGACAGAGAGACAGAGAGACAGAGAGGCAGAGAGACAGAGAGACAAAGAGACAGAGAGACAGAGAGACATCGAGACAGAGAGACAGAGAGACAGAGAGACAGAGAGACAGAGAGACAGAGAGACAGAGAGACAGAGGGACAGAGAGACAGAGAGACAGAGAGACAGAGAGACAGAGAGACAGAGAGACAGAGAGACAGAGAGACAGAAAGACAAAGAGACAGAGAGACAGAGAGACGGAGAGACAGAGAGACAGAGAGACAGAGAGACAGAGAGACAGAGAGACAGAGAAACAGAAAGACAGAGAAAGACAGAGAAATATAGATAAAGACAGATGAAGACAGAGAGACAGAGAAAAACAGAGAGACAGAGAAAGACAGAGAGACAGAGAGACAGAGAAAGACAGAGAGAAAGAAAGAGACGGAGAGACAGAGAAACAGAGAGACAGAGAGACAGAGATACAGAGAGTCAGAGAGACAGAGAGAGAGAGAGACAGAGAGACAGAGATACAGAGAGACAGAGAGACAGAGAGACAGAGAGAAAGAGAGAAAGAGAGACAGAGAGACAGAGACACAGAGAGACAGAGACACAGAGAGACAGAGACACAGAGAGACAGAGAGACAGAGATACAGAGCGACAGAGAGACAGAGAGACAGAGACACAGAGAGACAGAGAGACAGAGAGACAGAGAGACAGAGAAACAGAGAGACAGAGATACAGAGAGACAGAGAGACAGAGATACAAAGAGACAGAGAGACAGAGAAAGACAGATAAAGACAGAGGGACAGAGAGACAGAGAAAGATAGATAAAGACAGATAAAGACAGAGAGACAGAGAAAAACAGAGAGACAGACAAAGACAGAGAGACAGAGAGACAGAGAAAGACAGAGAGACAGAAAGAGACAGAGAGACAGAGAGACAGAGAGACGGAGAGACAGAGAGACAGAGAGACAGAGAGACAGAGAGACAGAAAGACAAAGAGACAGAGAGACAGGGAGCCAGAGAGACAGAGTAACAGAGAGACAGAGAGACAGAGTAACAGAGAGACAGAGAGACAGAGAGACAGAGAGACAGAGAGACAGAGAGACAGAGAGACAGAGAGACAGAGAGACAGAGAGACAGAGAGACAGAGAGACAGAGAGACAGAGAGACAGAGAGGCAGAGAGACAGAGAGACAAAGATACAGAGAGACAGAGAGACATCGAGACAGAGAGACAGAGAGACAGAGAGACAGAGAGACAGAGAGACAGAGAGACAGAGAGACAGAGAGACAGAGAGACAGAGAGACAGAGGGACAGAGAGACAGAGAGACAGAGAGACAGAGAGACAGAGAGACAGAGAGACAGAGAGACAGAGAGACAGAAAGACAAAGAGACAGAGAGACAGAGAGACGGAGAGACAGAGAGACAGAGAGACAGAGAGACAGAGAGACAGAGAGACAGAGAAACAGAAAGACAGAGAAAGACAGAGAAACAGAAAGACAGAGAAAGACAGAGAAATATAGATAAAGACAGATGAAGACAGAGAGACAGAGAAAAACAGAGAGACAGAGAAAGACAGAGAGACAGAGAGACAGAGAAAGACAGAGAGAAAGAAAGAGACGGAGAGACAGAGAAACAGAGAGACAGAGAGACAGAGATACAGAGAGTCAGAGAGACAGAGAGAGAGAGAGACAGAGAGACAGAGAGACAGAGAGAAAGAGAGAAAGAGAGACAGGGAGACAGAGACACAGAGACACAGAGAGACAGAGAGACAGAGACACAGAGAGACAGAGACACAGAGAGACAGAGAGACAGAGAGACAGAGAGACAGAGCGACAGAGAGACAGAGATACAAAGAGACAGAGAGACAGAGAAAGACAGATAAAGACAAAGAGACAGAGAGACAGAGAAAGACAGATAAAGACAGAGGGACAGAGAGACAGAGAAAGATAGATAAAGACAGATAAAGACAGAGAGACAGAGAAAAACAGAGAGACAGACAAAGACAGAGAGACAGAGAGACAGAGAAAGACAGAGAGACAGAAAGAGACAGAGAGACAGAGAGACAGAGAGACGGAGAGACAGAGAGACAGAGAGACAGAGAGACAGAGAGACAGAGAGAGACAGAGAGACAGAGAGACAGAGAGACAGAGAGACAGAGAGAAAGAGAGAAAGAGAGACAGAGAGACAGGGAGCCAGCCAGACAGAGAGAGAGGGAGCTAGAGAGACAGGGAGCCAAAGAGACGGAGAGACAGAGAGAGAGGGAGCTATAGAGACAGGGAGCCAAAGAGACAGAGAGACATAGAGACAGAGAGACAGAGAGACAGAGAGACAGAGTGACAGAGAGACAGAGAGACAGAGAGACAGAGAGACAGAGAGACAGAGAGACAGAGTGACAGAGAGACAGAGAGACAGAGAGACAGAGAGACAGAGAGACAGAGAAAGAAAGGGAAAGACAGATAAAGACAGAGAGACAGAGAGACAGAGAGACAGAGAGACAGAGAGACAGAGAGACAGAGAGACAGAGAGACAGAGAGACAGAGAGACAGAGAGACAGAGAGACAGAGAGACAGAGAGACAGGGAGACAGACAGACAGAGAGACAGGGAGCTAGAGAGACAGGGAGCCAGAGAGACAGAGAGACAGAGAGACAGAGAGACAGAGAGACAGAGAGACAGGGAGACAGAGAGACAGAGGGACAGAGAAAGACGGAGAAAGACAGAGAGACAGAGGGACACAGGGACATAGAGTCAGAAAGACAGAGAAACATAGAGACAGAGAGACAGAGAGACAGAGCGACAGAGAGACTGAGATACAGAGAGACAGAGAGACAGCGAAAGACAGAGAAAGACAGAGAAAGACAGATGACGACAGATAAAGACAGATAAAGACAGAGAGACAGAGAGACAGAGAGACAGAGAGACAGAGAGACAGAAAGACAGAGAGACAGAGAGACAGAGAAAGACAGAGAGAAAGAAAGAGACGGAGAGACAGAGAGACAGAGAGACAGAGAGACAGAGAGACAGAGATACAGAGAGTCAGAGAGACAGAGAGAGAGAGAGACAGAGAGACAGAGAGACAGAGAGACAGAGAGACAGAGAGACAGAGTGACAGAGAGACAGAGAGAAAGAGAGAAAGAGAGACAGAGAGACAGAGACACAGAGAGACAGAGACACAGAGAGACAGAGAGACAGAGATACAGAGCGACAGAGAGACAGAGAGACAGAGAGACAGAGAGACAGAGAGACAGAGAGACAGAGAGACAGAGAAACAGAGAGACAGAGAGACAGAGATACAGAGAGACAGAGAGACAGAGATACAAAGAGACAGTGAGACAGAGAAAGACAGATAAAGACAGAGAGACAGAGAGACAGAGAAAGATAGATAAAGACAGATAAAGACAGAGAGACAGAGAAAAACAGAGAGACAGACAAAGACAGAGAGACAGAGAGACAGAGAAAGACAGAGAGACAGAAAGAGACAGAGAGACAGAGAGACAGAGAGACGGAGAGACAGAGAGACAGAGAGAAAGAGAGAAAGAGAGACAGAGAGACAGGGAGCCAGACAGACAGAGAGAGAGGGAGCTAGAGAGACAGGGAGCCAAAGAGTCGGAGAGACAGAGAGAGAGGGAGCTATAGAGACAGGGAGCCAAAGAGACAGAGAGACATAGAGACAGAGAGACAGAGAGACAGAGAGACAGAGTGACAGAGAGACAGAGAGACAGAGAGACAGAGAGACAGAGAGACAGAGAGACAGAGTGACAGAGAGACAGAGAGACAGAGAGACAGAGAGACAGAGAGACAGAGAAAGAAAGGGAAAGACAGATAAAGACAGAGAGACAGAGAGACAGTGAGACAGAGAGACAGGGCGACAGGGAGACAGAGAGGCAGAGAGACAGGGAGCCAGAGAGACAGAGGAATAGAGGGACAGAGAGACAGAGAGACAGAGAGACAGAGAGACAGAGAGACAGAGAGACAGAGAGACAGAGAGACAGAGAGACAGAGAGACAGAGAGACAGAGAGACAGAGAGACAGAGAGACAGAGAGACAGAGAGACAGAGAGACAGAGAGACAGAGAGACAGAGAGACAGGGAGACAGAGAGACAGAGGGACAGAGAAAGACGGAGAAAGACAGAGAGACCGAGAGGCAGAGAGACAGAGGGACACAGGGACATAGAGACAGAAAGACAGAGAAACATAGAGACAGAGAGACAGAGAGACAGAGAGACAGAGAGACAGAGCGACAGAGAGACTGAGATACAGAGAGACAGAGAGACAGCGAAAGACAGAGAAAGACAGAGAAAGACAGATGACGACAGATAAAGACAGATAAAGACAGAGAGACAGAGAGACAGAGGGACAGAGAAAGACAGAGAGACAGAGACAGAGAGACAGAGAAAGACAGAGAGACAGAGACAGAGAGAGAAAGACAGAGGAAGACAGACAACGACAGACAAAGACAGAGAAAGACAGATGAAGACAGATAAAGTCACATAAAGACAGATAAAGACCGATAAAGACAGAGGGACAGAGAGACAGAGAGACAGAGGGACAGAGAAAGACAGAGAGACAGAGAGACAGAGACAGAGATACAGAGACAGAGAGACAGAGAGACAGAGAGACAGAGAGACAGAGAGACAGAGGGACAGAGAAAGACAGAGAGACATAGAGACAGAGAGACAGAGAGACAGAGAGACAGAGAGATAGAGAGACTGAGATACAGAGAGACAGAGAGACAGCGAAAGACAGAGAAAGACAGAGAAAGACAGATGACGACAGATGAAGACAGATAAAGACAGAGAGACAAAAAGACATAGGGACAGAGAAAGACAGAGAGACAGAGACAGAGAGACAGAGAAAGACAGAG
Source organism: Dyspetes luteomarginatus (assembly GCA_963669185.1). NCBI lineage: Eukaryota > Metazoa > Arthropoda > Insecta > Hymenoptera > Ichneumonidae > Dyspetes > Dyspetes luteomarginatus. Next base: position 9,713,519 of record OY769910.1, on the reverse strand, counting down.
AGACAGAGAAAGACAGAGAAAGACAGAGGAAGACAGAGAAAGACAGAGAAAGACAGATGAAGACAGATAAAGTCACATAAAGACAGATAAAGACAGATAAAGACAGATAAAGACAGAGAGACAGAGAGACAGAGAGACAGAGGGACAGAGAAAGACAGAGAGACAGAGAGACAGAGAGTGAGATACAGAGACAGAGAGACAGAGAGACAGAGAGACAGAGAGACAGAGAGACAGAGAGACAGAGAGACAGAGAGACAGAGAGACAGAGAGACAGGAAGACAGACAGACAGAGAGAGAGGGAGCCAGAGAGACAGGGAGCCAAAGAGACAGAGAGACAGAGAGACAGAGAGACTGAGATACAGAGAGACAGAGAGACAGCGAAAGACAGAGAAAGACAGAGAAAGACAGATGACGACAGATAAAGTCACATAAAGACAGATAAAGACAGATAAAGACAGAGAGACAGAGAGACAGAGAGACAGAGAGACAGAGAGACAGAGAGACAGAGAGACAGAGAGACAGAGAGAGACAGAGAGACAGAGAGACAGAGAGACAGAGAGACAGAGAGACAGAGAGACAGAGAGACAGAGAGCCCGAGAGACAGAGAGAAAGAGAGAAAGAGAGACAGAGAGACAGGGAGCCAGACAGACAGAGAGACAGGGAGCCAGACAGACAGAGAGAGAGGGAGCTAGAGAGACAGAGAGACAGAGAGACAGAGAGACAGAGAGACAGAGAGACAGAGAGACAGAGAGACATAGAGACAGCGAGATAGAGGGACAGAGAGACAGAGAGACAGAGAGACAGAGAGACAGAGAGACAGAGAGACAGAGAGACAGAGAGACAGAGAGACAGAGAGACAGAGAGACAGAGAGACAGAGAGACAGAGAGACAGAGAGACAGAGAGACAGAGAGACAGAGAGACAGAGAGACAGAGAGACAGAGAGACAGAGAGACAGAGAGACAGAGAGACAGAGAGACAGAGAGACAGAGAAAGACAGAGAAAGACAGAGAAAGACAGATAAAGACAGATAAAGACAGAGAAACGGAGAGACAGTGAGACAGAGAGACAGGGAGACAGGGAGACAGAGAGACAGGGAGCCAGAGAGACAGAGTAACAGAGAGACAGAGAGACAGAGAGACAGAGAGACAGAGAGACAGAGAGACAGAGAGACAGAGAGACAGAGAGACAGAGAGACAGAGAGACAGAGAGACAAAGAGACAGAGAGACAGAGAGACAGAGAGACAGAGAAACACAGAGAGACAGAGCGACAGAGAAAGACAGTTAAAGACAGAGAAACAGAGAGACAGAGAGACAGAGAGACAGAGAGACAGAGAGTCAGGGAGCCAGAGAGACAGAGTAACAGGAAGACAGAGAGACAGAGAGACAGAGGAATAGAGAGACAGAGGGACAGAGAGACAGAGAGACAGAGAGACAGAGAGACAGAGAGACAGAGAGACAGAGAGACAGAGAGACAGGGAGCCAGAGAGACAGAGTAACAGAGAGACAGAGAGACAGAGTAACAGAGAGACAGAGAGACAGAGAGACAGAGAGACAGAGAGACAGAGAGACAGAGAGACAGACAGACAGAGAGACAGAGAGGCAGAGAGACAGAGAGACAAAGAGACAGAGAGACAGAGAGACATCGAGACAGAGAGACAGAGAGACAGAGAGACAGAGAGACAGAGAGACAGAGAGACAGAGAGACAGAGAGACAGAGGGACAGAGAGACAGAGAGACAGAGAGACAGAGAGACAGAGAGACAGAGAGACAGAGAGACAGAGAGACAGAAAGACAAAGAGACAGAGAGACAGAGAGACGGAGAGACAGAGAGACAGAGAGACAGAGAGACAGAGAGACAGAGAGACAGAGAAACAGAAAGACAGAGAAAGACAGAGAAATATAGATAAAGACAGATGAAGACAGAGAGACAGAGAAAGACAGAGAGACAGAGAGACAGAGAAAGACAGAGAGAAAGAAAGAGACGGAGAGACAGAGAAACAGAGAGACAGAGAGACAGAGATACAGAGAGTCAGAGAGACAGAGAGAGAGAGAGACAGAGAGACAGAGATACAGAGAGACAGAGAGACAGAGAGACAGAGAGAAAGAGAGAAAGAGAGACAGAGAGACAGAGACACAGAGAGACAGAGACACAGAGAGACAGAGACAGAGAGAGACAGAGAGACAGAGAGACAGAGAGACAGAGAGACAGAGAGAAAGAGAGAAAGAGAGACAGAGAGACAGGGAGCCAGCCAGACAGAGAGAGAGGGAGCTAGAGAGACAGGGAGCCAAAGAGACGGAGAGACAGAGAGAGAGGGAGCTATAGAGACAGGGAGCCAAAGAGAC
>OY769910.1:9698675-9703675 GCA_963669185.1 Dyspetes luteomarginatus | reverse complement strand
AGAGAGACATACAGAGACAGAGAGACAGAGAGATAGAGGGGCAGAGAGACAGAGAGACAGAGAGACAGAGAGACAGAGAGACAGAGAGACAAAGAAAGACAGAGAGACAGTGAAAGACAGAGAGACAGAGAAGGACAGAGAAAGACAGAGGAAGACAGAGAAAGACAGAGAAAGACAGAGAAAGACAGAGAAAGACAGAGAACGACAGATGAAGACAGATAAAGACAGAGAGACAGAGAGACAGATAAAGACAGAGGGACAGAGAAAGACAGAGAGACAGAGAGACAGGGAGACAGACAGACAAAGAGACAGAGAGACAGACAGACAGAGAGACAGAGAGACAGAGAGACAGAGAGACAGAGAGACAGAGAGACAGAGAAAGACAGAGAGGCAGAGAGACAGAGGGACAGAGAGACAGAGAGACAGAGAGACAGAGAGACAGAGAGACAGAGAGACAGAGAGACAGAGAGACAGAGAGACAGAGAGACAGAGAGACAGAGAGACAGAGAGACAGACATACAGAGAGACAGAGAGACAGAGAGACAGACATACAGAGAGACAGAGAGACAGAGAGACAGGGAGACAGACAGACAGAGCGAGAGGGAGCTAGAGAGACAGGGAGCCGAAGAGACAAAGAGACAGAGTGAGAGGGAGCTATAGAGACAGAGCGACAGAGGGACAGAGGGACAGAGGGACAGAGAGACAGAGAGACAGAGAGACAGAGAGACAGAGAGACAGAGAGACAGAGAGACAGAGAGACAGGGAGACAGACAGACAGAGAGAGAGGGAGCTAGAGAGACAGGGAGCCAAAGAGACAGAGAGACAGAGAGACAGAGAAAGACAGATAAAGACAGAGAGACAGAGAAAAACAGAGAGACAGACAAAGACAGAGAGACAGAGAGACAGAGAAAGACAGATAAAGACAGAGAGACAGAGAAAAACAGAGAGACAGACAGAGACAGAGAGACAGAGATACAGAGAGACAGAGAGACAGAGAGACAGAGAGACAGAGAGACAGAGAGAGACAGAGAGACAGAGAGACAGAGAGACAGAGAGACAGAGAGAAAGAGAGAAAGAGAGACAGAGCGACAGTGAGCCAGACAGACAGAGAGAGAGGGAGCTAGAGAGACAGGGAGCCAAAGAGACGGAGAGACAGAGAGAGAGGGAGCTATAGAGACAGGGAGCCAAAGAGACAGAGAGACATAGAGACAGAGAGACAGAGAGACAGAGTGACAGAGAGACAGAGAGACAGAGAGACAGAGAGACAGAGAGACAGAGAGATAAAGAGACAGAGAGACAGAGAGACAGAGGGACAGAGAGACAGAGAAAGAAAGAGAAAGACAGATAAAAACAGAGAGATAGAGAGACAGTGAGACAGAGAGACAGGGTGACAGGGAGACAGAGATGCAGAGAGACAGGGAGCCAGAGAGACATAGTAATAGAGGGACAGAGAGACAGAGAGACAGAGAGACAGAGAGACAGAGAGACAGAGAGACAGAGAGACAGAGAGACGGAGAGACAGAGAGACAGAGAGACAGAGAGACAGAGAGACAGAGAGACAGAGAGACAGAGAAAGACAGTTAAAGACAGAGAGACGGAGAGACAGAAAGACAGAGAGACAGAGAGACAGGGAGCCAGAGAGACAGAGTAACAGAAAGACAGAGAGACAGAGAGACAGAGAGAAAGAGAGAAAGAGAGAAAGAGAGACAGAGAGACAGGGAGCCAGACAGACAGAGCGAGAGGGAGATAGAGAGCCAGGGAGCCAAAGAGACAAAGAGACAGAGAGAGAGGGAGCTATAGAGACAGAGAGACAGAGGGACAGAGGGACAAAGTGACAGAGAGACAGAGAGACAGAGAGACATAGAGACAGAGAGACAGAGAGACAGAGAGACAGAGAGACAGAGAGACAGAGAGACAGAGAGACAGAGAGACAAAGAGACAGAAAGACAGAGAGACAGAGAGACAGAGAGACAGGGAAACAGGGAGACAGACAGACAGAGCGAGAGGGAGCTAGAGAGACAGGGAGCCAAAGAGACAGAGAGACAGAGAGACAGAGAAAGACAGATGAAGACAGAGAGACAGAAAGAGACAGAGAGACAGAGAGACAGAGAGACGGAGAGACAGAGAGACAGACAGACAGACAGACAGAGAGACAGAGAGAGACAGAGAGACAGAGAGACAGAGAGACAGAGAGACAGAGAGACAGAGAGAAAGAGAGAAAGAGAGACAGAGAGACAGGGAGCCAGACAGACAGAGAGAGAGGGAGCTAGAGAGACAGGGAGCCAAAGAGACGGAGAGACAGAGAGAGAGGGAGCTATAGAGACAGGGAGCCAAAGAGACAGAGAGACATAGAGACAGAGAGACAGAAAGACAGAGAGACAGAGTGACAGAGAGACAGAGAGACAGAGAGACAGAGAGACAGAGAGACAGAGAGACAGAGGGACAGAGAGACAGAGAGACAGAGAGACAGAGAGACAGAGAGACAAAGAGACAGAGAGACAGAGGGACAGAGAGACAAAGAGACAGAGAGACAGAGAGACAGAGAGACAAAGAGACAGAGAGACAGAGAGACAGAGAGACAGAGAGACAGAGAGACAGAGAGACAGAGAGACAGGGAAAGAAAGAGAAAGACAGATAAAGACAGAGAGACTGAGATACAGAGAGACAGAGAGACAGCGAAAGACAGAGAAAGACAGTGAAAGACAGATGACGACAGATAAAGACAGATAAAGACAGAGAGACAGAGAGACAGAGGGACAGAGAAAGACAGAGAGACAGAGACAGAGAGACAGAGAAAGACAGAGAGACAGAGACAGAGAGAGAAAGACAGAGGAAGACAGACAAAGACAGACAAAGACAGACAAAGACAGATGAAGACAGATAAAGTCACATAAAGACAGATAAAGACAGATAAAGACAGATAAAGACAGAGAGACAGAGAGACAGAGAGACAGAGGGACAGAGAAAGACAGAGAGACAGAGAGACAGAGACAGAGATACAGAGACAGAGAGACAGAGAGACAGAGAGACAGAGAGACAGAGAGACAGAGAGACAGAGAGACAGAGGGACAGAGAAAGACAGAGAGGCATAGAGACAGAGAGACAGAGAGACAGAGATACAGAGAGACAGAGAGACAGAGAGACAGTGAGACAGACAGACCGAGAGAGAGGGAGCCAGAGAGACAGGGAGCCAAAGAGACAGAGAGACAGAGAGACAGAGAGACTGAGATACAGAGAGACAGAGAGACAGCGAAAGACAGAGAAAGACAGAGAAAGACAGATGACGACAGATTAAGACAGATAAAGACAGAGAGACAGAGAGACAGAGGGACAGAGAAAGACAGAGGAAGACAGACAAAGACAGACAAAGACAGAGAAAGACAGATGAAGACAGATAAAGTCATATATAGACAGATAAAGACAGATAAAGACAGATAAAGACAGAGAGACAGAGAGACAGAGAGACAGAGAGACAGAGAGACAGAGAGACAGAGAGAGACAGAGAGACAGAGAGACAGAGAGACAGAGAGACAGAGAGACAGAGAGACAGAGAGACAGAGAGACAGAGAGACAGAGAGACAGAGAGACAGAGAGACAGGAAGACAGACAGACAGAGAGAGAGGGAGCCAGAGAGACAGGGAGCCAAAGAGACAGAGAGACAGAGAGACAGAGAGACTGAGATACAGAGAGACAGAGAGACAGCGAAAGACAGAGAAAGACAGAGAAAGAAAGATGACGACCGATAAAGTCACATAAAGACAGATAAAGACAGATAAAGACAGAGAGACAGAGAGACAGAGAGACAGAGAGACAGAGAGACAGAGAGACAGAGAGAGACAGAGAGACAGAGAGACAGAGAGACAGAGAGACAGAGAGACAGAGAGACAGAGAGACAGAGAGCCCGAGAGACAGAGAGAAAGAGAGAAAGAGAGACAGAGAGACAGGGAGCCAGACAGACAGAGAGACAGGGAGCCAGACAGACAGAGAGAGAGGGAGCTAGAGAGACAGAGAGACAGAGAGACAGAGAGACAGAGAGACAGAGAGACAGAGAGATAGAGAAAGACAGAGAAAGACAGAGAAAGACAGATAAAGACAGATAAAGACAGAGAAACGGAGAGACAGTGAGACAGAGAGACAGGGAGACAGGGAGACAGAGAGACAGGGAGCCAGAGAGACAGAGTAACAGAGAGACAGAGAGACAGAGAGACAGAGAGACAAAGAGACAGAGAGACAGAGAGACAGAGAGACAGAGAGACAGAGAGACAGAGAGACAGAGAGACAAAGAGACAGAGAGACAGAGAGACAGAGAGACAGAGAAACACAGAGAGACAGAGCAGCAGAGAAAGACAGTTAAAGACAGAGAAACAGAGAGACAGAGAGACAGAGAGACAGAGAGACAGAGAGTCAGGGAGCCAGAGAGACAGAGTAACAGAAAGACAGAGAGACAGAGAGACAGAGGAATAGAGAGACAGACAGACAGAGAGACGAGGCGACAGAGAGACAGAGACAGAGAGACAGAGACAGAGAGACAGAGACAGAGAGACAGAGACAGAGAGACAGAGACAGAGAGACAGAGACAGAGAGACAGAGACAGAGAGACAGAGACAGAGAGACAGAGACAGAGAGACAGAGACAGAGAGACAGAGACAGAGAGACAGAGACAGAGAGACAGAGACAGAGAGACAGAGACAGAGAGACAGAGACAGAGAGACAGAGACAGAGAGACAGAGACAGAGAGACAGAGACAGAGAGACAGAGACAGAGAGACAGAGACAGAGAGACAGAGACAGAGAGACAGAGAGACAGAGACAGAGAGACAGAGACAGAGAGACAGAGACAGAGAGACAGAGACAGAGAGACAGAGACAGAGAGACAGAGACAGAGAGACAGAGACAGAGAGACAGAGACAGAGAGACAGAGACAGAGAGACAGAGACAGAGAGACAGAGACAGAGAGACAGAGACAGAGAGACAGAGACAGAGAGACAGAGACAGAGAGAC
>OY769910.1:9651175-9696175 GCA_963669185.1 Dyspetes luteomarginatus | reverse complement strand
GTAAATTATCATTTATCAATAAAAATGTTATAATTTAATAAATAAAATGAATAATTTTATTTCAATTTTTTGTCGTTTGGGTTTCTTATTTTTCCATTGTTTTTTTTTTTGTTTTTCGAGTTTAGTCGGTTTAGGTTTAGTTTTAGGTTTATGTTCGGGTTTGGGTTGAGGTTTGGGTTTGGGTTCGGGTTTGGGTTCGGGTTTGGGTTTGGGTTTGGGTTTGGGTTTGGGTTTGAGTTTGGGTTCGAGTTTGGGTTTGGGTTCTGGTTTGGGTTTGGGTTTGGGTAATAACAGAGCGACAGAGAGACAGAGAGACAGAGAGCCAGCGAGACAGAGGGGCAGAGAGACAGAGACAGAGAGAGACATACAGAGACAGAGAGACAGAGAGATAGAGGGGCAGAGAGACAGAGAGACAGAGAGACAGAGAGACAGAGAGACAGAGAGACAAAGAAAGACAGAGAGACAGTGAAAGACAGAGAGACAGAGAAGGACAGAGAAAGACAGAGGAAGACAGAGAAAGACAGAGAAAGACAGAGAAAGACAGAGAAAGACAGAGAACGACAGATGAAGACAGATAAAGACAGAGAGACAGAGAGACAGATAAAGACAGAGGGACAGAGAAAGACAGAGAGACAGAGAGACAGGGAGACAGACAGACAAAGAGACAGAGAGACAGACAGACAGAGAGACAGAGAGACAGAGAGACAGAGAGACAGAGAGACAGAGAGACAGAGAAAGACAGAGAGGCAGAGAGACAGAGGGACAGAGAGACAGAGAGACAGAGAGACAGAGAGACAGAGAGACAGAGAGACAGAGAGACAGAGAGACAGAGAGACAGAGAGACAGAGAGACAGAGAGACAGAGAGACAGACATACAGAGAGACAGAGAGACAGAGAGACAGACATACAGAGAGACAGAGAGACAGAGAGACAGGGAGACAGACAGACAGAGCGAGAGGGAGCTAGAGAGACAGGGAGCCGAAGAGACAAAGAGACAGAGTGAGAGGGAGCTATAGAGACAGAGCGACAGAGGGACAGAGGGACAGAGGGACAGAGAGACAGAGAGACAGAGAGACAGAGAGACAGAGAGACAGAGAGACAGAGAGACAGAGAGACAGGGAGACAGACAGACAGAGAGAGAGGGAGCTAGAGAGACAGGGAGCCAAAGAGACAGAGAGACAGAGAGACAGAGAAAGACAGATAAAGACAGAGAGACAGAGAAAAACAGAGAGACAGACAAAGACAGAGAGACAGAGAGACAGAGAAAGACAGATAAAGACAGAGAGACAGAGAAAAACAGAGAGACAGACAGAGACAGAGAGACAGAGATACAGAGAGACAGAGAGACAGAGAGACAGAGAGACAGAGAGACAGAGAGAGACAGAGAGACAGAGAGACAGAGAGACAGAGAGACAGAGAGAAAGAGAGAAAGAGAGACAGAGCGACAGTGAGCCAGACAGACAGAGAGAGAGGGAGCTAGAGAGACAGGGAGCCAAAGAGACGGAGAGACAGAGAGAGAGGGAGCTATAGAGACAGGGAGCCAAAGAGACAGAGAGACATAGAGACAGAGAGACAGAGAGACAGAGTGACAGAGAGACAGAGAGACAGAGAGACAGAGAGACAGAGAGACAGAGAGATAAAGAGACAGAGAGACAGAGAGACAGAGGGACAGAGAGACAGAGAAAGAAAGAGAAAGACAGATAAAAACAGAGAGATAGAGAGACAGTGAGACAGAGAGACAGGGTGACAGGGAGACAGAGATGCAGAGAGACAGGGAGCCAGAGAGACATAGTAATAGAGGGACAGAGAGACAGAGAGACAGAGAGACAGAGAGACAGAGAGACAGAGAGACAGAGAGACAGAGAGACGGAGAGACAGAGAGACAGAGAGACAGAGAGACAGAGAGACAGAGAGACAGAGAGACAGAGAAAGACAGTTAAAGACAGAGAGACGGAGAGACAGAAAGACAGAGAGACAGAGAGACAGGGAGCCAGAGAGACAGAGTAACAGAAAGACAGAGAGACAGAGAGACAGAGAGAAAGAGAGAAAGAGAGAAAGAGAGACAGAGAGACAGGGAGCCAGACAGACAGAGCGAGAGGGAGATAGAGAGCCAGGGAGCCAAAGAGACAAAGAGACAGAGAGAGAGGGAGCTATAGAGACAGAGAGACAGAGGGACAGAGGGACAAAGTGACAGAGAGACAGAGAGACAGAGAGACATAGAGACAGAGAGACAGAGAGACAGAGAGACAGAGAGACAGAGAGACAGAGAGACAGAGAGACAGAGAGACAAAGAGACAGAAAGACAGAGAGACAGAGAGACAGAGAGACAGGGAAACAGGGAGACAGACAGACAGAGCGAGAGGGAGCTAGAGAGACAGGGAGCCAAAGAGACAGAGAGACAGAGAGACAGAGAAAGACAGATGAAGACAGAGAGACAGAAAGAGACAGAGAGACAGAGAGACAGAGAGACGGAGAGACAGAGAGACAGACAGACAGACAGACAGAGAGACAGAGAGAGACAGAGAGACAGAGAGACAGAGAGACAGAGAGACAGAGAGACAGAGAGAAAGAGAGAAAGAGAGACAGAGAGACAGGGAGCCAGACAGACAGAGAGAGAGGGAGCTAGAGAGACAGGGAGCCAAAGAGACGGAGAGACAGAGAGAGAGGGAGCTATAGAGACAGGGAGCCAAAGAGACAGAGAGACATAGAGACAGAGAGACAGAAAGACAGAGAGACAGAGTGACAGAGAGACAGAGAGACAGAGAGACAGAGAGACAGAGAGACAGAGAGACAGAGGGACAGAGAGACAGAGAGACAGAGAGACAGAGAGACAGAGAGACAAAGAGACAGAGAGACAGAGGGACAGAGAGACAAAGAGACAGAGAGACAGAGAGACAGAGAGACAAAGAGACAGAGAGACAGAGAGACAGAGAGACAGAGAGACAGAGAGACAGAGAGACAGAGAGACAGGGAAAGAAAGAGAAAGACAGATAAAGACAGAGAGACTGAGATACAGAGAGACAGAGAGACAGCGAAAGACAGAGAAAGACAGTGAAAGACAGATGACGACAGATAAAGACAGATAAAGACAGAGAGACAGAGAGACAGAGGGACAGAGAAAGACAGAGAGACAGAGACAGAGAGACAGAGAAAGACAGAGAGACAGAGACAGAGAGAGAAAGACAGAGGAAGACAGACAAAGACAGACAAAGACAGACAAAGACAGATGAAGACAGATAAAGTCACATAAAGACAGATAAAGACAGATAAAGACAGATAAAGACAGAGAGACAGAGAGACAGAGAGACAGAGGGACAGAGAAAGACAGAGAGACAGAGAGACAGAGACAGAGATACAGAGACAGAGAGACAGAGAGACAGAGAGACAGAGAGACAGAGAGACAGAGAGACAGAGAGACAGAGGGACAGAGAAAGACAGAGAGGCATAGAGACAGAGAGACAGAGAGACAGAGATACAGAGAGACAGAGAGACAGAGAGACAGTGAGACAGACAGACCGAGAGAGAGGGAGCCAGAGAGACAGGGAGCCAAAGAGACAGAGAGACAGAGAGACAGAGAGACTGAGATACAGAGAGACAGAGAGACAGCGAAAGACAGAGAAAGACAGAGAAAGACAGATGACGACAGATTAAGACAGATAAAGACAGAGAGACAGAGAGACAGAGGGACAGAGAAAGACAGAGGAAGACAGACAAAGACAGACAAAGACAGAGAAAGACAGATGAAGACAGATAAAGTCATATATAGACAGATAAAGACAGATAAAGACAGATAAAGACAGAGAGACAGAGAGACAGAGAGACAGAGAGACAGAGAGACAGAGAGACAGAGAGAGACAGAGAGACAGAGAGACAGAGAGACAGAGAGACAGAGAGACAGAGAGACAGAGAGACAGAGAGACAGAGAGACAGAGAGACAGAGAGACAGAGAGACAGAGAGACAGGAAGACAGACAGACAGAGAGAGAGGGAGCCAGAGAGACAGGGAGCCAAAGAGACAGAGAGACAGAGAGACAGAGAGACTGAGATACAGAGAGACAGAGAGACAGCGAAAGACAGAGAAAGACAGAGAAAGAAAGATGACGACCGATAAAGTCACATAAAGACAGATAAAGACAGATAAAGACAGAGAGACAGAGAGACAGAGAGACAGAGAGACAGAGAGACAGAGAGACAGAGAGAGACAGAGAGACAGAGAGACAGAGAGACAGAGAGACAGAGAGACAGAGAGACAGAGAGACAGAGAGCCCGAGAGACAGAGAGAAAGAGAGAAAGAGAGACAGAGAGACAGGGAGCCAGACAGACAGAGAGACAGGGAGCCAGACAGACAGAGAGAGAGGGAGCTAGAGAGACAGAGAGACAGAGAGACAGAGAGACAGAGAGACAGAGAGACAGAGAGACAGAGAGACATAGAGACAGCGAGACAGAGGGACAGAGAGACAGAGAGACAGAGAGACAGAGAGACAGAGAGACAGAGAGACAGAGAGACAGAGAGACAGAGAGACAGAGAGACAGAGAGACAGAGAGACAGAGAGACAGAGAGACAGAGAGACAGAGAGACAGAGAGACAGAGAGACAGAGAGACAGAGAGACAGAGAAAGACAGAGAAAGACAGAGAAAGACAGATAAAGACAGATAAAGACAGAGAAACGGAGAGACAGTGAGACAGAGAGACAGGGAGACAGGGAGACAGAGAGACAGGGAGCCAGAGAGACAGAGTAACAGAGAGACAGAGAGACAGAGAGACAGAGAGACAGAGAGACAGAGAGACAGAGAGACAGAGAGACAGAGAGACAGAGAGACAGAGAGACAAAGAGACAGAGAGACAGAGAGACAGAGAGACAGAGAAACACAGAGAGACAGAGCGACAGAGAAAGACAGTTAAAGACAGAGAAACAGAGAGACAGAGAGACAGAGAGACAGAGAGACAGAGAGTCAGGGAGCCAGAGAGACAGAGTAACAGGAAGACAGAGAGACAGAGAGACAGAGGAATAGAGAGACAGAGGGACAGAAGGACAGAGAGACAGAGAGACAGAGAGACAGAGAGACAGAGAGACAGAGAGACAGAGAGACAGGGAGCCAGAGAGACAGAGTAACAGAGAGACAGAGAGACAGAGTAACAGAGAGACAGAGAGACAGAGAGACAGAGAGACAGAGAGACAGAGAGACAGAGAGACAGAGAGACAGAGAGACAGAGAGGCAGAGAGACAGAGAGACAAAGAGACAGAGAGACAGAGAGACAGAGAGACATCGAGACAGAGAGACAGAGAGACAGAGAGACAGAGAGACAGAGAGACAGAGAGACAGAGAGACAGAGAGACAGAGGGACAGAGAGACAGGGCGACAGAGAGGCAGAGAGACAGGGAGCCAGAGAGACAGAGGAATAGAGGGACAGAGAGACAGAGAGACAGAGAGACAGAGAGACAGAGAGACAGAGAGACAGAGAGACAGAGAGACAGAGAGACAGAGAGACAGAGAGACAGAGAGACAGAGAGACAGAGAGACAGAGAGACAGAGAGACAGAGAGACAGAGAGACAGAGAGACAGAGAGACAGAGAGACAGAGAGACAGAGAGACAGAGAGACAGGGAGACAGACAGACAGAGAGACAGGGAGCTAGAGAGACAGGGAGCCAGAGAGACAGAGAGACAGAGAGACAGAGAGACAGAGAGACAGAGAGACAGGGAGACAGAGAGACAGAGGGACAGAGAAAGACGGAGAAAGACAGAGAGACAGAGGGACACAGGGACATAGAGTCAGAAAGACAGAGAAACATAGAGACAGAGAGACAGAGAGACAGAGCGACAGAGAGACTGAGATACAGAGAGACAGAGAGACAGCGAAAGACAGAGAAAGACAGAGAAAGACAGATGACGACAGATAAAGACAGATAAAGACAGAGAGACAGAGAGACAGAGAGACAGAGAGACAGAGAGACAGAAAGACAGAGAGACAGAGAGACAGAGAAAGACAGAGAGAAAGAAAGAGACGGAGAGACAGAGAGACAGAGAGACAGAGAGACAGAGAGACAGAGAGACAGAGAGTCAGAGAGACAGAGAGAGAGAGAGACAGAGAGAAAGAGAGAAAGAGAGACAGAGAGACAGAGACACAGAGAGACAGAGACACAGAGAGACAGAGAGACAGAGATACAGAGCGACAGAGAGACAGAGAGACAGAGAGACAGAGAGACAGAGAGACAGAGAGACAGAGAGACAGAGAAACAGAGAGACAGAGAGACAGAGATACAGAGAGACAGAGAGACAGAGATACAAAGAGACAGAGAGACAGAGAAAGACAGATAAAGACAGAGAGACAGAGAGACAGAGAAAGATAGATAAAGACAGATAAAGACAGAGAGACAGAGAAAAACAGAGAGACAGACAAAGACAGAGAGACAGAGAGACAGAGAAAGACAGAGAGACAGAAAGAGACAGAGAGACAGAGAGACAGAGAGACGGAGAGACAGAGAGACAGAGAGAAAGAGAGAAAGAGAGACAGAGAGACAGGGAGCCAGACAGACAGAGAGAGAGGGAGCTAGAGAGACAGGGAGCCAAAGAGTCGGAGAGACAGAGAGAGAGGGAGCTATAGAGACAGGGAGCCAAAGAGACAGAGAGACATAGAGACAGAGAGACAGAGAGACAGAGAAAGAAAGGGAAAGACTGATAAAGACAGAGAGACAGAGAGACAGTGAGACAGAGAGACAGGACGACAGGGAGACAGAGAGGCAGAGAGACAGGGAGCCAGAGAGACAGAGGAATAGAGGGACAGAGAGACAGAGAGACAGAGAGACAGAGAGACAGAGAGACAGAGAGACAGAGAGACAGAGAGACAGAGAGACAGAGAGACAGAGAGACAGAGAGACAGAGAGACAGAGAGACAGAGAGACAGAGAGACAGAGAGACAGAGAGACAGAGAGACAGAGAGACAGGGAGACAGAGAGACAGAGGGACAGAGAAAGACGGAGAAAGACAGAGAGACCGAGAGGCAGAGAGACAGAGGGACACAGGGACATAGAGACAGAAAGACAGAGAAACATAGAGACAGAGAGACAGAGAGACAGAGCGACAGAGAGACTGAGATACAGAGAGACAGAGAGACAGCGAAAGACAGAGAAAGACAGAGAAAGACAGATGACGACAGATAAAGACAGATAAAGACAGAGAGACAGAGAGACAGAGGGACAGAGAAAGACAGAGAGACAGAGACAGAGAGACAGAGAAAGACAGAGAGACAGAGACAGAGAGAGAAAGACAGAGGAAGACAGACAACGACAGACAAAGACAGAGAAAGACAGATGAAGACAGATAAAGTCACATAAAGACAGATAAAGACCGATAAAGACAGAGGGACAGAGAGACAGAGAGACAGAGGGACAGAGAAAGACAGAGAGACAGAGAGACAGAGACAGAGATACAGAGACAGAGAGACAGAGAGACAGAGAGACAGAGAGACAGAGAGACAGAGGGACAGAGAAAGACAGAGAGACATAGAGACAGAGAGACAGAGAGACAGAGAGATAGAGAGACTGAGATACAGAGAGACAAAGAGACAGCGAAAGACAGAGAAAGACAGAGAAAGACAGATGACGACAGATGAAGACAGATAAAGACAGAGAGACAAAAAGACATAGGGACAGAGAAAGACAGAGAGACAGAGACAGAGAGACAGAGAAAGACAGAGAGACAGAGAAAGACAGAGAAAGACAGAGGAAGACAGAGAAAGACAGACAAAGACAGAGAAAGACAGATGAAGACAGATCAAGTCACATAAAGACAGATAAAGACAGATAAAGACAGATAAAGACAGAGAGACAGAGAGACAGAGAGACAGAGGGACAGAGAAAGACAGAGAGACAGAGAGACAGAGAGACAGAGAGACAGAGAGACAGAGAGACAGAGAGACAGGAAGACAGACAGACAGAGAGAGAGGGAGCCAGAGAGACAGGGAGCCAAAGAGACAGAGAGACAGAGAGACAGAGAGACTGAGATACAGAGAGACAGAGAGACAGCGAAAGACAGAGAAAGACAGAGAAAGACAGATGACGACAGATAAAGTCACATAAAGACAGATAAAGACAGATAAAGACAGAGAGACAGAGAGACAGAGAGAGACAGAGAGACAGAGAGACAGAGAGACAGAGAGACAGAGAGACAGAGAGACAGAGAGACAGAGAGACAGAGAGCCCGAGAGACAGAGAGAAAGAGAGAAAGAGAGACAGAGAGACAGGGAGCCAGACAGACAGAGAGACAGGGAGCCAGACAGACAGAGAGAGAGGGAGCTAGAGAGACAGAGAGACAGAGAGACAGAGAGACAGAGAGACAGAGAGACAGAGAGACAGAGAGACATAGAGACAGCGAGACAGAGGGACAGAGAGACAGAGAGACAGAGAGACAGAGAGACAGAGAGACAGAGAGACAGAGAGACAGAGAGACAGAGAGACAGAGAGACAGAGAGACAGAGAGACAGAGAGACAGAGAGACAGAGAGACAGAGAGACAGAGAGACAGAGAGACAGAGAGACAGAGAGACAGAGAGACAGAGAGACAGAGAGACAGAGAGACAGAGAGACAGAGAGACAGAGAGACAGAGAGACAGAGAGACAGAGAGACAGAGAGACAGAGAGACAGAGAGACAGAGAGACAGAGAGACAGAGAGACAGAGAGACAGAGAGACAGAGAGACAGAGAGACAGAGAGACAGAGAGACAGAGAGACAGAGAGACAGAGAGACAGAGAGACAGAGAGACAGAGAGACAGAGAGACAGAGAGACAGAGAGACAGAGAGACAGAGAGACAGAGAGACAGAGAGACAGAGAGACAGAGAGACAGAGAGACAGAGAGACAGAGAGACAGAGAGACAGAGAGACAGAGAGACAGAGAGACAGAGAGACAGAGAGACAGAGAGACAGAGAGACAGAGAGACAGAGAGACAGAGAGACAGAGAGACAGAGAGACAGAGAGACAGAGAGACAGAGAGACAGAGAGACAGAGAGACAGAGAGACAGAGAGACAGAGAGACAGAGAGACAGAGAGACAGAGAGACAGAGAGACAGAGAGACAGAGAGACAGAGAGACAGAGAGACAGAGAGACAGAGAGACAGAGAGACAGAGAGACAGAGAGACAGAGAGACAGAGAGACAGAGAGACAGAGAGACAGAGAGACAGAGAGACAGAGAGACAGAGAGACAGAGAGACAGAGAGACAGAGAGACAGAGAGACAGAGAGACAGAGAGACAGAGAGACAGAGAGACAGAGAGACAGAGAGACAGAGAGACAGAGAGACAGAGAGACAGAGAGACAGAGAGACAGAGAGACAGAGAGACAGAGAGACAGAGAGACAGAGAGACAGAGAGACAGAGAGACAGAGAGACAGAGAGACAGAGAGACAGAGAGACAGAGAGACAGAGAGACAGAGAGACAGAGAGACAGAGAGACAGAGAGACAGAGAGACAGAGAGACAGAGAGACAGAGAGACAGAGAGACAGAGAGACAGAGAGACAGAGAGACAGAGAGACAGAGAGACAGAGAGACAGAGAGACAGAGAGACAGAGAGACAGAGAGACAGAGAGACAGAGAGACAGAGAGACAGAGAGACAGAGAGACAGAGAGACAGAGAGACAGAGAGACAGAGAGACAGAGAGACAGAGAGACAGAGAGACAGAGAGACAGAGAGACAGAGAGACAGAGAGACAGAGAGACAGAGAGACAGAGAGACAGAGAGACAGAGAGACAGAGAGACAGAGAGACAGAGAGACAGAGAGACAGAGAGACAGAGAGACAGAGAGACAGAGAGACAGAGAGACAGAGAGACAGAGAGACAGAGACAGAGAGACAGAGACAGAGAGACAGAGACAGAGAGACAGAGACAGAGAGACAGAGACAGAGAGACAGAGACAGAGAGACAGAGACAGAGAGACAGAGACAGAGAGACAGAGACAGAGAGACAGAGACAGAGAGACAGAGACAGAGAGACAGAGACAGAGAGACAGAGACAGAGAGACAGAGACAGAGAGACAGAGACAGAGAGACAGAGACAGAGAGACAGAGACAGAGAGACAGAGACAGAGAGACAGAGACAGAGAGACAGAGACAGAGAGACAGAGACAGAGAGACAGAGACAGAGAGACAGAGACAGAGAGACAGAGACAGAGAGACAGAGACAGAGAGACAGAGACAGAGAGACAGAGACAGAGAGACAGAGACAGAGAGACAGAGACAGAGAGACAGAGACAGAGAGACAGAGACAGAGAGACAGAGACAGAGAGACAGAGACAGAGAGACAGAGACAGAGAGACAGAGACAGAGAGACAGAGACAGAGAGACAGAGACAGAGAGACAGAGACAGAGAGACAGAGACAGAGAGACAGAGACAGAGAGACAGAGACAGAGAGACAGAGACAGAGAGACAGAGACAGAGAGACAGAGACAGAGAGACAGAGACAGAGAGACAGAGACAGAGAGACAGAGACAGAGAGACAGAGACAGAGAGACAGAGACAGAGAGACAGAGACAGAGAGACAGAGACAGAGAGACAGAGACAGAGAGACAGAGACAGAGAGACAGAGACAGAGAGACAGAGACAGAGAGACAGAGACAGAGAGACAGAGACAGAGAGACAGAGACAGAGAGACAGAGACAGAGAGACAGAGACAGAGAGACAGAGACAGAGAGACAGAGACAGAGAGACAGAGACAGAGAGACAGAGACAGAGAGACAGAGACAGAGAGACAGAGAGACAGAGACAGAGAGACAGAGACAGAGAGACAGAGACAGAGAGACAGAGACAGAGAGACAGAGACAGAGAGACAGAGACAGAGAGACAGAGACAGAGAGACAGAGACAGAGAGACAGAGACAGAGAGACAGAGACAGAGAGACAGAGACAGAGAGACAGAGACAGAGAGACAGAGACAGAGAGACAGAGACAGAGAGACAGAGACAGAGAGACAGAGACAGAGAGACAGAGACAGAGAGACAGAGACAGAGAGACAGAGACAGAGAGACAGAGACAGAGAGACAGAGACAGAGAGACAGAGACAGAGAGACAGAGACAGAGAGACAGAGACAGAGAGACAGAGACAGAGAGACAGAGACAGAGAGACAGAGACAGAGAGACAGAGACAGAGAGACAGAGACAGAGAGACAGAGACAGAGAGACAGAGACAGAGAGACAGAGACAGAGAGACAGAGACAGAGAGACAGAGACAGAGAGACAGAGACAGAGAGACAGAGACAGAGAGACAGAGAGACAGAGACAGAGAGACAGAGACAGAGAGACAGAGACAGAGAGACAGAGACAGAGAGACAGAGACAGAGAGACAGAGACAGAGAGACAGAGACAGAGAGACAGAGACAGAGAGACAGAGACAGAGAGACAGAGACAGAGAGACAGAGACAGAGAGACAGAGACAGAGAGACAGAGACAGAGAGACAGAGACAGAGAGACAGAGACAGAGAGACAGAGACAGAGAGACAGAGACAGAGAGACAGAGACAGAGAGACAGAGACAGAGAGACAGAGACAGAGAGACAGAGACAGAGAGACAGAGACAGAGAGACAGAGACAGAGAGACAGAGACAGAGAGACAGAGACAGAGAGACAGAGACACAGAGAACGACAGACACAGACACAGACACGAAACAGACACAGACACAGTCACAGACACAGACACAGACACAGACACAGATATAGATATAGAGAGAAAGACAGACAGAGACAGACAGACACAGACAGAGACAGACAGAGACAGACAGAGACAGACAGAGACAGACACATGGTTAATCGTTGAATGATTTTTATGAATAAATTATTCATTTATAATAATATAAAATTGTAAATTATCATTTATCAATAAAAATGTTATAATTTAATAAATAAAATGAATAATTTTATTTCAATTTTTTGTCGTTTGGGTTTCTTATTTTTCCATTGTTTTTTTTTTTGTTTTTCGAGTTTAGTCGGTTTAGGTTTAGTTTTAGGTTTATGTTCGGGTTTGGGTTGAGGTTTGGGTTTGGGTTCGGGTTTGGGTTCGGGTTTGGGTTTGGGTTTGGGTTTGGGTTTGGGTTTGAGTTTGGGTTCGAGTTTGGGTTTGGGTTCTGGTTTGGGTTTGGGTTTGGGTAATAACAGAGCGACAGAGAGACAGAGAGACAGAGAGCCAGTGAGACAGAGGGGCAGAGAGACAGAGACAGAGAGAGACATACAGAGACAGAGAGACAGAGAGATAGAGGGGCAGAGAGACAGAGAGACAGAGAGACAGAGAGACAGAGAGACAAAGAAAGACAGAGAGACAGTGAAAGACAGAGAGACAGAGAAGGACAGAGAAAGACAGAGGAAGACAGAGAAAGACAGAGAAAGACAGAGAAAGACAGAGAAAGACAGAGAACGACAGATGAAGACAGATAAAGACAGAGAGACAGAGAGACAGATAAAGACAGAGGGACAGAGAAAGACAGAGAGACAGAGAGACAGGGAGACAGACAGACAAAGAGACAGAGAGACAGACAGACAGAGAGACAGAGAGACAGAGAGACAGAGAGACAGAGAGACAGAGAGACAGAGAAAGACAGAGAGGCAGAGAGACAGAGGGACAGAGAGACAGAGAGACAGAGAGACAGAGAGACAGAGAGACAGAGAGACAGAGAGACAGAGAGACAGAGAGACAGAGAGACAGAGAGACAGAGAGACAGAGAGACAGAGAGACAGACATACAGAGAGACAGAGAGACAGAGAGACAGGGAGACAGACAGACAGAGCGAGAGGGAGCTAGAGAGACAGGGAGCCGAAGAGACAAAGAGACAGAGTGAGAGGGAGCTATAGAGACAGAGCGACAGAGGGACAGAGGGACAGAGGGACAGAGAGACAGAGAGACAGAGAGACATAGAGACAGAGAGACAGAGAGACAGAGAGACAGAGAGACAGAGAGACAGAGAGACAGAGAGACAGAGAGACAGAGAGACAGGGAGACAGACAGACAGAGAGAGAGGGAGCTAGAGAGACAGGGAGCCAAAGAGACAGAGAGACAGAGAGACAGAGAAAGACAGATAAAGACAGAGAGACAGAGAAAAACAGAGAGACAGACAAAGACAGAGAGACAGAGAGACAGAGAAAGACAGATAAAGACAGAGAGACAGAGAAAAACAGAGAGACAGACAGAGACAGAGAGACAGAGATACAGAGAGACAGAGAGACAGAGAGACAGAGAGACAGAGAGACAGAGAGAGACAGAGAGACAGAGAGACAGAGAGACAGAGAGACAGAGAGAAAGAGAGAAAGAGAGACAGAGCGACAGTGAGCCAGACAGACAGAGAGAGAGGGAGCTAGAGAGACAGGGAGCCAAAGAGACGGAGAGACAGAGAGAGAGGGAGCTATAGAGACAGGGAGCCAAAGAGACAGAGAGACATAGAGACAGAGAGACAGAGAGACAGAGTGACAGAGAGACAGAGAGACAGAGAGACAGAGAGACAGAGAGACAGAGAGATAAAGAGACAGAGAGACAGAGAGACAGAGGGACAGAGAGACAGAGAAAGAAAGAGAAAGACAGATAAAAACAGAGAGATAGAGAGACAGTGAGACAGAGAGACAGGGTGACAGGGAGACAGAGATGCAGAGAGACAGGGAGCCAGAGAGACATAGTAATAGAGGGACAGAGAGACAGAGAGACAGAGAGACAGAGAGACAGAGAGACAGAGAGACAGAGAGACAGAGAGACGGAGAGACAGAGAGACAGAGAGACAGAGAGACAGAGAGACAGAGAGACAGAGAGACAGAGAAAGACAGTTAAAGACAGAGAGACGGAGAGACAGAAAGACAGAGAGACAGAGAGACAGGGAGCCAGAGAGACAGAGTAACAGAAAGACAGAGAGACAGAGAGACAGAGAGAAAGAGAGAAAGAGAGAAAGAGAGACAGAGAGACAGGGAGCCAGACAGACAGAGCGAGAGGGAGATAGAGAGCCAGGGAGCCAAAGAGACAAAGAGACAGAGAGAGAGGGAGCTATAGAGACAGAGAGACAGAGGGACAGAGGGACAAAGTGACAGAGAGACAGAGAGACAGAGAGACATAGAGACAGAGAGACAGAGAGACAGAGAGACAGAGAGACAGAGAGACAGAGAGACAGAGAGACAGAGAGACAAAGAGACAGAAAGACAGAGAGACAGAGAGACAGAGAGACAGGGAAACAGGGAGACAGACAGACAGAGCGAGAGGGAGCTAGAGAGACAGGGAGCCAAAGAGACAGAGAGACAGAGAGACAGAGAAAGACAGATGAAGACAGAGAGACAGAAAGAGACAGAGAGACAGAGAGACAGAGAGACGGAGAGACAGAGAGACAGACAGACAGACAGACAGAGAGACAGAGAGAGACAGAGAGACAGAGAGACAGAGAGACAGAGAGACAGAGAGACAGAGAGAAAGAGAGAAAGAGAGACAGAGAGACAGGGAGCCAGACAGACAGAGAGAGAGGGAGCTAGAGAGACAGGGAGCCAAAGAGACGGAGAGACAGAGAGAGAGGGAGCTATAGAGACAGGGAGCCAAAGAGACAGAGAGACATAGAGACAGAGAGACAGAAAGACAGAGAGACAGAGTGACAGAGAGACAGAGAGACAGAGAGACAGAGAGACAGAGAGACAGAGAGACAGAGGGACAGAGAGACAGAGAGACAGAGAGACAGAGAGACAGAGAGACAAAGAGACAGAGAGACAGAGGGACAGAGAGACAAAGAGACAGAGAGACAGAGAGACAGAGAGACAAAGAGACAGAGAGACAGAGAGACAGAGAGACAGAGAGACAGAGAGACAGAGAGACAGAGAGACAGGGAAAGAAAGAGAAAGACAGATAAAGACAGAGAGACTGAGATACAGAGAGACAGAGAGACAGCGAAAGACAGAGAAAGACAGTGAAAGACAGATGACGACAGATAAAGACAGATAAAGACAGAGAGACAGAGAGACAGAGGGACAGAGAAAGACAGAGAGACAGAGACAGAGAGACAGAGAAAGACAGAGAGACAGAGACAGAGAGAGAAAGACAGAGGAAGACAGACAAAGACAGACAAAGACAGACAAAGACAGATGAAGACAGATAAAGTCACATAAAGACAGATAAAGACAGATAAAGACAGATAAAGACAGAGAGACAGAGAGACAGAGAGACAGAGGGACAGAGAAAGACAGAGAGACAGAGAGACAGAGACAGAGATACAGAGACAGAGAGACAGAGAGACAGAGAGACAGAGAGACAGAGAGACAGAGAGACAGAGGGACAGAGAAAGACAGAGAGGCATAGAGACAGAGAGACAGAGAGACAGAGATACAGAGAGACAGA
Source organism: Dyspetes luteomarginatus (assembly GCA_963669185.1). Lineage (NCBI taxonomy): Eukaryota > Metazoa > Arthropoda > Insecta > Hymenoptera > Ichneumonidae > Dyspetes > Dyspetes luteomarginatus. The sequence goes on along the minus strand of OY769910.1, from coordinate 9,680,844 downwards.
GAGACAGAGAGACAGTGAGACAGACAGACCGAGAGAGAGGGAGCCAGAGAGACAGGGAGCCAAAGAGACAGAGAGACAGAGAGACAGAGAGACTGAGATACAGAGAGACAGAGAGACAGCGAAAGACAGAGAAAGACAGAGAAAGACAGATGACGACAGATTAAGACAGATAAAGACAGAGAGACAGAGAGACAGAGGGACAGAGAAAGACAGAGGAAGACAGACAAAGACAGACAAAGACAGAGAAAGACAGATGAAGACAGATAAAGTCATATATAGACAGATAAAGACAGATAAAGACAGATAAAGACAGAGAGACAGAGAGACAGAGAGACAGAGAGACAGAGAGACAGAGAGACAGAGAGAGACAGAGAGACAGAGAGACAGAGAGACAGAGAGACAGAGAGACAGAGAGACAGAGAGACAGAGAGACAGAGAGACAGAGAGACAGAGAGACAGAGAGACAGGAAGACAGACAGACAGAGAGAGAGGGAGCCAGAGAGACAGGGAGCCAAAGAGACAGAGAGACAGAGAGACAGAGAGACTGAGATACAGAGAGACAGAGAGACAGCGAAAGACAGAGAAAGACAGAGAAAGACAGATGACGACAGATAAAGTCACATAAAGACAGATAAAGACAGATAAAGACAGAGAGACAGAGAGACAGAGAGACAGAGAGACAGAGAGACAGAGAGACAGAGAGAGACAGAGAGACAGAGAGACAGAGAGACAGAGAGACAGAGAGACAGAGAGACAGAGAGACAGAGAGACAGAGAGACAGAGAGCCCGAGAGACAGAGAGAAAGAGAGAAAGAGAGACAGAGAGACAGGGAGCCAGACAGACAGAGAGACAGGGAGCCAGACAGACAGAGAGAGAGGGAGCTAGAGAGACAGAGAGACAGAGAGACAGAGAGACAGAGAGACAGAGAGACAGAGAGACAGAGAGACAGAGAGACAGAGAGACAGAGAGACAGAGAGACAGAGAGACAGAGAGACAGAGAGACAAAGAGACAGAGAGACAGAGAGACAGAGAGACAGAGAAACACAGAGAGACAGAGCGACAGAGAAAGACAGTTAAAGACAGAGAAACAGAGAGACAGAGAGACAGAGAGACAGAGAGACAGAGAGTCAGGGAGCCAGAGAGACAGAGTAACAGGAAGACAGAGAGACAGAGAGACAGAGAGACAGGGAGCCAGAGAGACAGAGTAACAGAGAGACAGAGAGACAGAGTAACAGAGAGACAGAGAGACAGAGAGACAGAGAGACAGAGAGACAGAGAGACAGAGAGACAGAGAGACAGAGAGACAGAGAGGCAGAGAGACAGAGAGACAAAGAGACAGAGAGACAGAGAGACAGAGAGACATCGAGACAGAGAGACAGAGAGACAGAGAGACAGAGAGACAGAGAGACAGAGAGACAGAGAGACAGAGAGACAGAGGGACAGAGAGACAGAGAGACAGAGAGACAGAGAGACAGAGAGACAGAGAGACAGAGAGACAGAGAGACAGAAAGACAAAGAGACAGAGAGACAGAGAGACGGAGAGACACAGAGACAGAGAGACAGAGAGACAGAGAGACAGAGAGACAGAGAAACAGAAAGACAGAGAAAGACAGAGAAATATAGATAAAGACAGATGAAGACAGAGAGACAGAGAAAAACAGAGAGACAGAGAAAGACAGAGAGACAGAGAGACAGAGAAAGACAGAGAGAAAGAAAGAGACGGAGAGACAGAGAAACAGAGAGACAGAGAGACAGAGATACAGAGAGTCAGAGAGACAGAGAGAGAGAGAGACAGAGAGACAGAGATACAGAGAGACAGAGAGACAGAGAGACAGAGAGAAAGAGAGAAAGAGAGACAGAGAGACAGAGACACAGAGAGACAGAGACACAGAGAGACAGAGAGACAGAGATACAGAGCGACAGAGAGACAGAGAGACAGAGACACAGAGAGACAGAGAGACAGAGAGACAGAGAGACAGAGAAACAGAGAGATAGAGATACAGAGAGACAGAGAGACAGAGATACAAAGAGACAGAGAGACAGAGAAAGACAGATAAAGACAGAGGGACAGAGAGACAGAGAAAGATAGATAAAGACAGATAAAGACAGAGAGACAGAGAAAAACAGAGAGACAGACAAAGACAGAGAGACAGAGAGACAGAGAAAGACAGAGAGACAGAAAGAGACAGAGAGACAGAGAGACAGAGAGACGGAGAGACAGAGAGACAGAGAGACAGAGAGACAGAGAGACAGAGAGACAGAGAGAGACAGAGAGACAGAGAGACAGAGAGACAGAGAGACAGAGAGAAAGAGAGAAAGAGAGACAGAGAGACAGGGAGCCAGCCAGACAGAGAGAGAGGGAGCTAGAGAGACAGGGAGCCAAAGAGACGGAGAGACAGAGAGAGAGGGAGCTATAGAGACAGGGAGCCAAAGAGACAGAGAGACATAGAGACAGAGAGACAGAGAGACAGAGAGACAGAGTGACAGAGAGACAGAGAGACAGAGAGACAGAGAGACAGAGAGACAGAGAGACAGAGTGACAGAGAGACAGAGAGACAGAGAGACAGAGAGACAGAGAGACAGAGAGACAGAGAAAGAAAGGGAAAGACAGATAAAGACAGAGAGACAGAGAGACAGTGAGACAGAGAGACAGGGCGACAGGGAGACAGAGAGGCAGAGAGACAGGGAGCCAGAGAGACAGAGGAATAGAGGGACAGAGAGACAGAGAGACAGAGAGACAGAGAGACAGAGAGACAGAGAGACAGAGAGACAGAGAGACAGAGAGACAGAGAGACAGAGAGACAGAGAGACAGAGAGACAGAGAGACAGAGAGACAGAGAGACAGAGAGACAGAGAGACAGAGAGACAGAGAGACAGAGAGACAGGGAGACAGACAGACAGAGAGACAGGGAGCTAGAGAGACAGGGAGCCAGAGAGACAGAGAGACAGAGAGACAGAGAGACAGAGAGACAGAGAGACAGGGAGACAGAGAGACAGAGGGACAGAGAAAGACGGAGAAAGACAGAGAGACAGAGGGACACAGGGACATAGAGTCAGAAAGACAGAGAAACATAGAGACAGAGAGACAGAGAGACAGAGCGACAGAGAGACTGAGATACAGAGAGACAGAGAGACAGCGAAAGACAGAGAAAGACAGAGAAAGACAGATGACGACAGATAAAGACAGATAAAGACAGAGAGACAGAGAGACAGAGAGACAGAGAGACAGAGAGACAGAAAGACAGAGAGACAGAGAGACAGAGAAAGACAGAGAGAAAGAAAGAGACGGAGAGACAGAGAGACAGAGAGACAGAGAGACAGAGAGACAGAGATACAGAGAGTCAGAGAGACAGAGAGAGAGAAACAGAGAGACAGAGAGACAGAGAGACAGAGAGACAGAGAGACAGAGAGACAGAGAGACAGAGAGAAAGAGAGAAAGAGAGACAGAGAGACAGAGACACAGAGAGACAGAGACACAGAGAGACAGAGAGACAGAGATACAGAGCGACAGAGAGACAGAGAGACAGAGAGACAGAGAGACAGAGAGACAGAGAGACAGAGAGACAGAGAGACAGAGAAACAGAGAGACAGAGAGACAGAGATACAGAGAGACAGAGAGACAGAGATACAAAGAGACAGAGAGACAGAGAAAGACAGATAAAGACAGAGAGACAGAGAGACAGAGAAAGATAGATAAAGACAGATAAAGACAGAGAGACAGAGAAAAACAGAGAGACAGACAAAGACAGAGAGACAGAGAGACAGAGAAAGACAGAGAGACAGAAAGAGACAGAGAGACAGAGAGACAGAGAGACGGAGAGACAGAGAGACAGAGAGACAGAGAGAAAGAGAGAAAGAGAGACAGAGAGACAGGGAGCCAGACAGACAGAGAGAGAGGGAGCTAGAGAGACAGGGAGCCAAAGAGTCGGAGAGACAGAGAGAGAGGGAGCTATAGAGACAGGGAGCCAAAGAGACAGAGAGACATAGAGACAGAGAGACAGAGAGACAGAGAGACAGAGTGACAGAGAGACAGAGAGACAGAGAGACAGAGAGACAGAGAGACAGAGAGACAGAGAGACAGAGTGACAGAGAGACAGAGAGACAGAGAGACAGAGAGACAGAGAGACAGAGAGACAGAGAGACAGAGAGACAGAGAGACAGGGAGACAGACAGACAGAGAGAGAGGGAGCTAGAGAGACAGGGAGCCAAAGAGACAGAGAGACAGAGAGACAGAGAAAGACAGATAAAGACAGAGAGACAGAGAAAAACAGAGAGACAGACAAAGACAGAGAGACAGAGAGACAGAGAAAGACAGATAAAGACAGAGAGACAGAGAAAAACAGAGAGACAGACAGAGACAGAGAGACAGAGATACAGAGAGACAGAGAGACAGAGAGACAGAGAGACAGAGAGACAGAGAGAGACAGAGAGACAGAGAGACAGAGAGCCAGAGAGACAGAGAGAAAGAGAGAAAGAGAGACAGAGCGACAGTGAGCCAGACAGACAGAGAGAGAGGGAGCTAGAGAGACAGGGAGCCAAAGAGACGGAGAGACAGAGAGAGAGGGAGCTATAGAGACAGGGAGCCAAAGAGACAGAGAGACATAGAGACAGAGAGACAGAGAGACAGAGTGACAGAGAGACAGAGAGACAGAGAGACAGAGAGACAGAGAGACAGAGAGATAAAGAGACAGAGAGACAGAGAGACAGAGGGACAGAGAGACAGAGAAAGAAAGAGAAAGACAGATAAAAACAGAGAGATAGAGAGACAGTGAGACAGAGAGACAGGGTGACAGGGAGACAGAGATGCAGAGAGACAGGGAGCCAGAGAGACATAGTAATAGAGGGACAGAGAGACAGAGAGACAGAGAGACAGAGAGACAGAGAGACAGAGAGACAGAGAGACAGAGAGACGGAGAGACAGAGAGACAGAGAGACAGAGAGACAGAGAGACAGAGAGACAGAGAGACAGAGAAAGACAGTTAAAGACAGAGAGACGGAGAGACAGAAAGACAGAGAGACAGAGAGACAGGGAGCCAGAGAGACAGAGTAACAGAAAGACAGAGAGACAGAGAGACAGAGAGAAAGAGAGAAAGAGAGAAAGAGAGACAGAGAGACAGGGAGCCAGACAGACAGAGCGAGAGGGAGATAGAGAGCCAGGGAGCCAAAGAGACAAAGAGACAGAGAGAGAGGGAGCTATAGAGACAGAGAGACAGAGGGACAGAGGGACAAAGTGACAGAGAGACAGAGAGACAGAGAGACATAGAGACAGAGAGACAGAGAGACAGAGAGACAGAGAGACAGAGAGACAGAGAGACAGAGAGACAGAGAGACAAAGAGACAGAAAGACAGAGAGACAGAGAGACAGAGAGACAGGGAAACAGGGAGACAGACAGACAGAGCGAGAGGGAGCTAGAGAGACAGGGAGCCAAAGAGACAGAGAGACAGAGAGACAGAGAAAGACAGATGAAGACAGAGAGACAGAAAGAGACAGAGAGACAGAGAGACAGAGAGACGGAGAGACAGAGAGACAGACAGACAGACAGACAGAGAGACAGAGAGAGACAGAGAGACAGAGAGACAGAGAGACAGAGAGACAGAGAGACAGAGAGAAAGAGAGAAAGAGAGACAGAGAGACAGGGAGCCAGACAGACAGAGAGAGAGGGAGCTAGAGAGACAGGGAGCCAAAGAGACGGAGAGACAGAGAGAGAGGGAGCTATAGAGACAGGGAGCCAAAGAGACAGAGAGACATAGAGACAGAGAGACAGAAAGACAGAGAGACAGAGTGACAGAGAGACAGAGAGACAGAGAGACAGAGAGACAGAGAGACAGAGAGACAGAGGGACAGAGAGACAGAGAGACAGAGAGACAGAGAGACAGAGAGACAAAGAGACAGAGAGACAGAGGGACAGAGAGACAAAGAGACAGAGAGACAGAGAGACAGAGAGACAAAGAGACAGAGAGACAGAGAGACAGAGAGACAGAGAGACAGAGAGACAGAGAGACAGAGAGACAGGGAAAGAAAGAGAAAGACAGATAAAGACAGAGAGACTGAGATACAGAGAGACAGAGAGACAGCGAAAGACAGAGAAAGACAGTGAAAGACAGATGACGACAGATAAAGACAGATAAAGACAGAGAGACAGAGAGACAGAGGGACAGAGAAAGACAGAGAGACAGAGACAGAGAGACAGAGAAAGACAGAGAGACAGAGACAGAGAGAGAAAGACAGAGGAAGACAGACAAAGACAGACAAAGACAGACAAAGACAGATGAAGACAGATAAAGTCACATAAAGACAGATAAAGACAGATAAAGACAGATAAAGACAGAGAGACAGAGAGACAGAGAGACAGAGGGACAGAGAAAGACAGAGAGACAGAGAGACAGAGACAGAGATACAGAGACAGAGAGACAGAGAGACAGAGAGACAGAGAGACAGAGAGACAGAGAGACAGAGGGACAGAGAAAGACAGAGAGGCATAGAGACAGAGAGACAGAGAGACAGAGATACAGAGAGACAGAGAGACAGAGAGACAGTGAGACAGACAGACCGAGAGAGAGGGAGCCAGAGAGACAGGGAGCCAAAGAGACAGAGAGACAGAGAGACAGAGAGACTGAGATACAGAGAGACAGAGAGACAGCGAAAGACAGAGAAAGACAGAGAAAGACAGATGACGACAGATTAAGACAGATAAAGACAGAGAGACAGAGAGACAGAGGGACAGAGAAAGACAGAGGAAGACAGACAAAGACAGACAAAGACAGAGAAAGACAGATGAAGACAGATAAAGTCATATATAGACAGATAAAGACAGATAAAGACAAATAAAGACAGAGAGACAGAGAGACAGAGAGACAGAGAGACAGAGAGACAGAGAGACAGAGAGAGACAGAGAGACAGAGAGACAGAGAGACAGAGAGACAGAGAGACAGAGAGACAGAGAGACAGAGAGACAGAGAGACAGAGAGACAGAGAGACAGAGAGACAGGAAGACAGACAGACAGAGAGAGAGGGAGCCAGAGAGACAGGGAGCCAAAGAGACAGAGAGACAGAGAGACAGAGAGACTGAGATACAGAGAGACAGAGAGACAGCGAAAGACAGAGAAAGACAGAGAAAGACAGATGACGACAGATAAAGTCACATAAAGACAGATAAAGACAGATAAAGACAGAGAGACAGAGAGACAGAGAGACAGAGAGACAGAGAGACAGAGAGACAGAGAGAGACAGAGAGACAGAGAGACAGAGAGACAGAGAGACAGAGAGACAGAGAGACAGAGAGACAGAGAGCCCGAGAGACAGAGAGAAAGAGAGAAAGAGAGACAGAGAGACAGGGAGCCAGACAGACAGAGAGACAGGGAGCCAGACAGACAGAGAGAGAGGGAGCTAGAGAGACAGAGAGACAGAGAGACAGAGAGACAGAGAGACAGAGAGACAGAGAGACAGAGAGACAGAGAGACAGAGAGACAGAGAGACAGAGAGACAGAGAGACAGAGAGACAGAGAGACAAAGAGACAGAGAGACAGAGAGACAGAGAGACAGAGAAACACAGAGAGACAGAGGGACAGAGAGACAGAGAGACAGAGAGACAGAGAGACAGAGAGACAGAGAGACAGAGAGACAGAGAGACAGAGAGACAGAAAGACAAAGAGACAGAGAGACAGAGAGACGGAGAGACACAGAGACAGAGAGACAGAGAGACAGAGAGACAGAGAGACAGAGAAACAGAAAGACAGAGAAAGACAGAGAAATATAGATAAAGACAGATGAAGACAGAGAGACAGAGAAAAACAGAGAGACAGAGAAAGACAGAGAGACAGAGAGACAGAGAAAGACAGAGAGAAAGAAAGAGACGGAGAGACAGAGAAACAGAGAGACAGAGAGACAGAGATACAGAGAGTCAGAGAGACAGAGAGAGAGAGAGACAGAGAGACAGAGATACAGAGAGACAGAGAGACAGAGAGACAGAGAGAAAGAGAGAAAGAGAGACAGAGAGACAGAGACACAGAGAGACAGAGACACAGAGAGACAGAGAGACAGAGATACAGAGCGACAGAGAGACAGAGAGACAGAGACACAGAGAGACAGAGAGACAGAGAGACAGAGAGACAGAGAAACAGAGAGACAGAGATACAGAGAGACAGAGAGACAGAGATACAAAGAGACAGAGAGACAGAGAAAGACAGATAAAGACAGAGGGACAGAGAGACAGAGAAAGATAGATAAAGACAGATAAAGACAGAGAGACAGAGAAAAACAGAGAGACAGAGAGACAGAGAGACAGAGAGACAGAGAGACAGAGAGAGACAGAGAGACAGAGAGACAGAGAGACAGAGAGACAGAGAGAAAGAGAGAAAGAGAGACAGAGAGACAGGGAGCCAGCCAGACAGAGAGAGAGGGAGCTAGAGAGACAGGGAGCCAAAGAGACGGAGAGACAGAGAGAGAGGGAGCTATAGAGACAGGGAGCCAAAGAGACAGAGAGACATAGAGACAGAGAGACAGAGAGACAGAGAGACAGAGTGACAGAGAGACAGAGAGACAGAGAGACAGAGAGACAGAGAGACAGAGAGACAGAGTGACAGAGAGACAGAGAGACAGAGAGACAGAGAGACAGAGAGACAGAGAGACAGAGAAAGAAAGGGAAAGACAGATAAAGACAGAGAGACAGAGAGACAGTGAGACAGAGAGACAGGGCGACAGGGAGACAGAGAGGCAGAGAGACAGGGAGCCAGAGAGACAGAGGAATAGAGGGACAGAGAGACAGAGAGACAGAGAGACAGAGAGACAGAGAGACAGAGAGACAGAGAGACAGAGAGACAGAGAGACAGAGAGACAGAGAGACAGAGAGACAGAGAGACAGAGAGACAGAGAGACAGAGAGACAGAGAGACAGAGAGACAGAGAGACAGAGAGACAGAGAGACAGGGAGACAGACAGACAGAGAGACAGGGAGCTAGAGAGACAGGGAGCCAGAGAGACAGAGAGACAGAGAGACAGAGAGACAGAGAGACAGAGAGACAGGGAGACAGAGAGACAGAGGGACAGAGAAAGACGGAGAAAGACAGAGAGACAGAGGGACACAGGGACATAGAGTCAGAAAGACAGAGAAACATAGAGACAGAGAGACAGAGAGACAGAGCGACAGAGAGACTGAGATACAGAGAGACAGAGAGACAGCGAAAGACAGAGAAAGACAGAGAAAGACAGATGACGACAGATAAAGACAGATAAAGACAGAGAGACAGAGAGACAGAGAGACAGAGAGACAGAGAGACAGAAAGACAGAGAGACAGAGAGACAGAGAAAGACAGAGAGAAAGAAAGAGACGGAGAGACAGAGAGACAGAGAGACAGAGAGACAGAGAGACAGAGATACAGAGAGTCAGAGAGACAGAGAGAGAGAAACAGAGAGACAGAGAGACAGAGAGACAGAGAGACAGAGAGACAGAGAGACAGAGAGACAGAGAGAAAGAGAGAAAGAGAGACAGAGAGACAGAGACACAGAGAGACAGAGACACAGAGAGACAGAGAGACAGAGATACAGAGCGACAGAGAGACAGAGAGACAGAGAGACAGAGAGACAGAGAGACAGAGAGACAGAGAGACAGAGAGACAGAGAGACAGAGAAACAGAGAGACAGAGAGACAGAGATACAGAGAGACAGAGAGACAGAGATACAAAGAGACAGAGAGACAGAGAAAGACAGATAAAGACAGAGAGACAGAGAGACAGAGAAAGATAGATAAAGACAGATAAAGACAGAGAGACAGAGAAAAACAGAGAGACAGACAAAGACAGAGAGACAGAGAGACAGAGAAAGACAGAGAGACAGAAAGAGACAGAGAGACAGAGAGACAGAGAGACGGAGAGACAGAGAGACAGAGAGACAGAGAGAAAGAGAGAAAGAGAGACAGAGAGACAGGGAGCCAGACAGACAGAGAGAGAGGGAGCTAGAGAGACAGGGAGCCAAAGAGTCGGAGAGACAGAGAGAGAGGGAGCTATAGAGACAGGGAGCCAAAGAGACAGAGAGACATAGAGACAGAGAGACAGAGAGACAGAGAGACAGAGTGACAGAGAGACAGAGAGACAGAGAGACAGAGAGACAGAGAGACAGAGAGACAGAGAGACAGAGTGACAGAGAGACAGAGAGACAGAGAGACAGAGAGACAGAGAGACAGAGAGACAGAGAGACAGAGAAAGAAAGGGAAAGACTGATAAAGACAGAGAGACAGAGAGACAGTGAGACAGAGAGACAGGGCGACAGGGAGACAGAGAGGCAGAGAGACAGGGAGCCAGAGAGACAGAGGAATAGAGGGACAGAGAGACAGAGAGACAGAGAGACAGAGAGACAGAGAGACAGAGAGACAGAGAGACAGAGAGACAGAGAGACAGAGAGACAGAGAGACAGAGAGACAGAGAGACAGAGAGACAGAGAGACAGAGAGACAGAGAGACAGAGAGACAGAGAGACAGAGAGACAGGGAGACAGAGAGACAGAGGGACAGAGAAAGACGGAGAAAGACAGAGAGACCGAGAGGCAGAGAGACAGAGGGACACAGGGACATAGAGACAGAAAGACAGAGAAACATAGAGACAGAGAGACAGAGAGACAGAGAGACAGAGAGACAGAGCGACAGAGAGACTGAGATACAGAGAGACAGAGAGACAGCGAAAGACAGAGAAAGACAGAGAAAGACAGATGACGACAGATAAAGACAGATAAAGACAGAGAGACAGAGAGACAGAGGGACAGAGAAAGACAGAGAGACAGAGACAGAGAGACAGAGAAAGACAGAGAGACAGAGACAGAGAGAGAAAGACAGAGGAAGACAGACAACGACAGACAAAGACAGAGAAAGACAGATGAAGACAGATAAAGTCACATAAAGACAGATAAAGACCGATAAAGACAGAGGGACAGAGAGACAGAGAGACAGAGGGACAGAGAAAGACAGAGAGACAGAGAGACAGAGACAGAGATACAGAGACAGAGAGACAGAGAGACAGAGAGACAGAGAGACAGAGAGACAGAGAGACAGAGGGACAGAGAAAGACAGAGAGACATAGAGACAGAGAGACAGAGAGACAGAGAGATAGAGAGACTGAGATACAGAGAGACAGAGAGACAGCGAAAGACAGAGAAAGACAGAGAAAGACAGATGACGACAGATGAAGACAGATAAAGACAGAGAGACAAAAAGACATAGGGACAGAGAAAGACAGAGAGACAGAGACAGAGAGACAGAGAAAGACAGAGAGACAGAGAAAGACAGAGAAAGACAGAGGAAGACAGAGAAAGACAGACAAAGACAGAGAAAGACAGATGAAGACAGATCAAGTCACATAAAGACAGATAAAGACAGATAAAGGCAGATAAAGACAGAGAGACAGAGAGACAGAGAGACAGAGGGACAGAGAAAGACAGAGAGACGTAGAGACAGAGAGTGAGATACAGAGACAGAGAGACAGAGAGACAGAGAGACAGAGAGACAGAGAGACAGAGAGACAGAGAGACAGAGAGACAGAGAGACAGAGAGACAGAGAGACAGAGAGACAGAGAGACAGAGAGACAGAGAGACAGGAAGACAGACAGACAGAGAGAGAGGGAGCCAGAGAGACAGGGAGCCAAAGAGACAGAGAGACAGAGAGACAGAGAGACTGAGATACAGAGAGACAGAGAGACAGCGAAAGACAGAGAAAGACAGAGAAAGACAGATGACGACAGATAAAGTCACATAAAGACAGATAAAGACAGATAAAGACAGAGAGACAGAGAGACAGAGAGACAGAGAGACAGAGAGACAGAGAGACAGAGAGAGACAGAGAGACAGAGAGACAGAGAGACAGAGAGACAGAGAGACAGAGAGACAGAGAGCCCGAGAGACAGAGAGAAAGAGAGAAAGAGAGACAGAGAGACAGGGAGCCAGACAGACAGAGAGACAGGGAGCCAGACAGACAGAGAGACAGGGAGCCAGACAGACAGAGAGAGAGGGAGCTAGAGAGACAGAGAGACAGAGAGACAGAGAGACAGAGAGACAGAGAGACAGAGAGACAGAGAGACAGAGAGACAGAGAGACAGAGAGACATAGAGACAGCGAGACAGAGGGACAGAGAGACAGAGAGACAGAGAGACAGAGAGACAGAGAGACAGAGAGACAGAGAGACAGAGAGACAGAGAGACAGAGAGACAGAGAGACAGAGAGACAGAGAGACAGAGAGACAGAGAGACAGAGAGACAGAGAGACAGAGAGACAGAGAGACAGAGAGACAGAGAGACAGAGAGACAGAGAGACAGAGAGACAGAGAGACAGAGAGACAGAGAGACAGAGAGACAGAGAGACAGAGAGACAGAGAGACAGAGAGACAGAGAGACAGAGAGACAGAGAGACAGAGAGACAGAGAGACAGAGAGACAGAGAGACAGAGAGACAGAGAGACAGAGAGACAGAGAGACAGAGAGACAGAGAGACAGAGAGACAGAGAGACAGAGAGACAGAGAGACAGAGAGACAGAGAGACAGAGAGACAGAGAGACAGAGAGACAGAGAGACAGAGAGACAGAGAGACAGAGAGACAGAGAGACAGAGAGACAGAGAGACAGAGAGACAGAGAGACAGAGAGACAGAGACAGAGAGACAGAGACAGAGAGACAGAGACAGAGAGACAGAGACAGAGAGACAGAGACAGAGAGACAGAGACAGAGAGACAGAGACAGAGAGACAGAGACAGAGAGACAGAGACAGAGAGACAGAGAGACAGAGACAGAGAGACAGAGACAGAGAGACAGAGACAGAGAGACAGAGACAGAGAGACAGAGACAGAGAGACAGAGAGACAGAGACAGAGAGACAGAGACAGAGAGACAGAGACAGAGAGACAGAGACAGAGAGACAGAGACAGAGAGACAGAGACAGAGAGACAGAGACAGAGAGACAGAGACAGAGAGACAGAGACAGAGAGACAGAGACAGAGAGACAGAGACAGAGAGACAGAGACAGAGAGACAGAGACAGAGAGACAGAGACAGAGAGACAGAGACAGAGAGACAGAGACAGAGAGACAGAGACAGAGAGACAGAGACAGAGAGACAGAGAGACAGAGACAGAGAGACAGAGACAGAGAGACAGAGACAGAGAGACAGAGACAGAGAGACAGAGACAGAGAGACAGAGACAGAGAGACAGAGACAGAGAGACAGAGACAGAGAGACAGAGACAGAGAGACAGAGACAGAGAGACAGAGACAGAGAGACAGAGACAGAGAGACAGAGACAGAGAGACAGAGACAGAGAGACAGAGACAGAGAGACAGAGACAGAGAGACAGAGACAGAGAGACAGAGACAGAGAGACAGAGACAGAGAGACAGAGACAGAGACAGAGAGACAGAGACAGAGAGACAGAGACAGAGAGACAGAGACAGAGAGACAGAGACAGAGAGACAGAGACAGAGAGACAGAGACACAGAGAACGACAGACACAGACACAGACACGAAACAGACACAGACACAGTCACAGACACAGACACAGACACAGACACAGATATAGATATAGAGAGAAAGACAGACAGAGACAGACAGACACAGACAGAGACAGACAGAGACAGACAGAGACAGACAGAGACAGACACATGGTTAATCGTTGAATGATTTTTATGAATAAATTATTCATTTATAATAATATAAAATTGTAAATTATCATTTATCAATAAAAATGTTATAATTTAATAAATAAAATGAATAATTTTATTTCAATTTTTTGTCGTTTGGGTTTCTTATTTTTCCATTGTTTTTTTTTTTGTTTTTCGAGTTTAGTCGGTTTAGGTTTAGTTTTAGGTTTATGTTCGGGTTTGGGTTGAGGTTTGGGTTTGGGTTCGGGTTTGGGTTCGGGTTTGGGTTTGGGTTTGGGTTTGGGTTTGGGTTTGAGTTTGGGTTCGAGTTTGGGTTTGGGTTCTGGTTTGGGTTTGGGTTTGGGTAATAACAGAGCGACAGAGAGACAGAGAGACAGAGAGCCAGCGAGACAGAGGGGCAGAGAGACAGAGACAGAGAGAGACATACAGAGACAGAGAGACAGAGAGATAGAGGGGCAGAGAGACAGAGAGACAGAGAGACAGAGAGACAGAGAGACAAAGAAAGACAGAGAGACAGTGAAAGACAGAGAGACAGAGAAGGACAGAGAAAGACAGAGGAAGACAGAGAAAGACAGAGAAAGACAGAGAAAGACAGAGAACGACAGATGAAGACAGATAAAGACAGAGAGACAGAGAGACAGATAAAGACAGAGGGACAGAGAAAGACAGAGAGACAGAGAGACAGGGAGACAGACAGACAAAGAGACAGAGAGACAGACAGACAGAGAGACAGAGAGACAGAGAGACAGAGAGACAGAGAGACAGAGAGACAGAGAAAGACAGAGAGGCAGAGAGACAGAGGGACAGAGAGACAGAGAGACAGAGAGACAGAGAGACAGAGAGACAGAGAGACAGAGAGACAGAGAGACAGAGAGACAGAGAGACAGAGAGACAGAGAGACAGAGAGACAGAGAGACAGACATACAGAGAGACAGAGAGACAGAGAGACAGGGAGACAGACAGACAGAGCGAGAGGGAGCTAGAGAGACAGGGAGCCGAAGAGACAAAGAGACAGAGTGAGAGGGAGCTATAGAGACAGAGCGACAGAGGGACAGAGGGACAGAGGGACAGAGAGACAGAGAGACAGAGAGACATAGAGACAGAGAGACAGAGAGACAGAGAGACAGAGAGACAGAGAGACAGAGAGACAGAGAGACAGAGAGACAGAGAGACAGGGAGACAGACAGACAGAGAGAGAGGGAGCTAGAGAGACAGGGAGCCAAAGAGACAGAGAGACAGAGAGACAGAGAAAGACAGATAAAGACAGAGAGACAGAGAAAAACAGAGAGACAGACAAAGACAGAGAGACAGAGAGACAGAGAAAGACAGATAAAGACAGAGAGACAGAGAAAAACAGAGAGACAGACAGAGACAGAGAGACAGAGATACAGAGAGACAGAGAGACAGAGAGACAGAGAGACAGAGAGACAGAGAGAGACAGAGAGACAGAGAGACAGAGAGACAGAGAGACAGAGAGAAAGAGAGAAAGAGAGACAGAGCGACAGTGAGCCAGACAGACAGAGAGAGAGGGAGCTAGAGAGACAGGGAGCCAAAGAGACGGAGAGACAGAGAGAGAGGGAGCTATAGAGACAGGGAGCCAAAGAGACAGAGAGACATAGAGACAGAGAGACAGAGAGACAGAGTGACAGAGAGACAGAGAGACAGAGAGACAGAGAGACAGAGAGACAGAGAGATAAAGAGACAGAGAGACAGAGAGACAGAGAGACAGAGAGACAGAGAAAGAAAGAGAAAGACAGATAAAAACAGAGAGATAGAGAGACAGTGAGACAGAGAGACAGGGTGACAGGGAGACAGAGATGCAGAGAGACAGGGAGCCAGAGAGACATAGTAATAGAGGGACAGAGAGACAGAGAGACAGAGAGACAGAGAGACAGAGAGACAGAGAGACAGAGAGACGGAGAGACAGAGAGACAGAGAGACAGAGAGACAGAGAGACAGAGAGACAGAGAGACAGAGAAAGACAGTTAAAGACAGAGAGACGGAGAGACAGAAAGACAGAGAGACAGAGAGACAGGGAGCCAGAGAGACAGAGTAACAGAAAGACAGAGAGACAGAGAGACAGAGAGAAAGAGAGAAAGAGAGAAAGAGAGACAGAGAGACAGGGAGCCAGACAGACAGAGCGAGAGGGAGATAGAGAGCCAGGGAGCCAAAGAGACAAAGAGACAGAGAGAGAGGGAGCTATAGAGACAGAGAGACAGAGGGACAGAGGGACAAAGTGACAGAGAGACAGAGAGACAGAGAGACATAGAGACAGAGAGACAGAGAGACAGAGAGACAGAGAGACAGAGAGACAGAGAGACAGAGAGACAGAGAGACAAAGAGACAGAAAGACAGAGAGACAGAGAGACAGAGAGACAGGGAAACAGGGAGACAGACAGACAGAGCGAGAGGGAGCTAGAGAGACAGGGAGCCAAAGAGACAGAGAGACAGAGAGACAGAGAAAGACAGATGAAGACAGAGAGACAGAAAGAGACAGAGAGACAGAGAGACAGAGAGACGGAGAGACAGAGAGACAGACAGACAGAGAGACAGAGAGACAGAGAGAGACAGAGAGACAGAGAGACAGAGAGACAGAGAGACAGAGAGAAAGAGAGAAAGAGAGACAGAGAGACAGGGAGCCAGACAGACTGAGAGAGAGGGAGCTAGAGAGACAGGGAGCCAAAGAGACGGAGAGACAGAGAGAGAGGGAGCTATAGAGACAGGGAGCCAAAGAGACAGAGAGACATAGAGACAGAGAGACAGAAAGACAGAGAGACAGAGTGACAGAGAGACAGAGAGACAGAGAGACAGAGAGACAGAGAGACAGAGAGACAGAGGGACAGAGAGACAGAGAGACAGAGAGACAGAGAGACAGAGAGACAAAGAGACAGAGAGACAGAGGGACAGAGAGACAAAGAGACAGAGAGACAGAGAGACAGAGAGACAAAGAGACAGAGAGACAGAGAGACAGAGAGACAGAGAGACAGAGAGACAGAGAGACAGAGAGACAGGGAAAGAAAGAGAAAGACAGATAAAGACAGAGAGACTGAGATACAGAGAGACAGAGAGACAGCGAAAGACAGAGAAAGACAGTGAAAGACAGATGACGACAGATAAAGACAGATAAAGACAGAGAGACAGAGAGACAGAGGGACAGAGAAAGACAGAGAGACAGAGACAGAGAGACAGAGAAAGACAGAGAGACAGAGACAGAGAGAGAAAGACAGAGGAAGACAGACAAAGACAGACAAAGACAGACAAAGACAGATGAAGACAGATAAAGTCACATAAAGACAGATAAAGACAGATAAAGACAGATAAAGACAGAGAGACAGAGAGACAGAGGGACAGAGAAAGACAGAGAGACAGAGAGACAGAGACAGAGATACAGAGACAGAGAGACAGAGAGACAGAGAGACAGAGAGACAGAGAGACAGAGAGACAGAGGGACAGAGAAAGACAGAGAGGCATAGAGACAGAGAGACAGAGAGACAGAGATACAGAGAGACAGAGAGACAGAGAGACAGTGAGACAGACAGACCGAGAGAGAGGGAGCCAGAGAGACAGGGAGCCAAAGAGACAGAGAGACAGAGAGACAGAGAGACTGAGATACAGAGAGACAGAGAGACAGCGAAAGACAGAGAAAGACAGAGAAAGACAGATGACGACAGATTAAGACAGATAAAGACAGAGAGACAGAGAGACAGAGGGACAGAGAAAGACAGAGGAAGACAGACAAAGACAGACAAAGACAGAGAAAGACAGATGAAGACAGATAAAGTCATATAAAGACAGATAAAGACAGATAAAGACAGATAAAGACAGAGAGACAGAGAGACAGAGAGACAGAGAGACAGAGAGACAGAGAGACAGAGAGAGACAGAGAGACAGAGAGACAGAGAGACAGAGAGACAGAGAGACAGAGAGACAGAGAGACAGAGAGACAGAGAGACAGAGAGAAAGAGAGACAGAGAGACAGGAAGACAGACAGACAGAGAGAGAGGGAGCCAGAGAGACAGGGAGCCAAAGAGACAGAGAGACAGAGAGACAGAGAGACTGAGATACAGAGAGACAGAGAGACAGCGAAAGACAGAGAAAGACAGAGAAAGACAGATGACGACAGATAAAGTCACATAAAGACAGATAAAGACAGATAAAGACAGAGAGACAGAGAGACAGAGAGACAGAGAGACAGAGAGACAGAGAGACAGAGAGAGACAGAGAGACAGAGAGACAGAGAGACAGAGAGACAGAGAGACAGAGAGACAGAGAGACAGAGAGCCCGAGAGACAGAGAGAAAGAGAGAAAGAGAGACAGAGAGACAGGGAGCCAGACAGACAGAGAGACAGGGAGCCAGACAGACAGAGAGAGAGGGAGCTAGAGAGACAGAGAGACAGAGAGACAGAGAGACAGAGAGACAGAGAGACATAGAGACAGCGAGACAGAGGGACAGAGAGACAGAGAGACAGAGAGACAGAGAGACAGAGAGACAGAGAGACAGAGAGACAGAGAGACAGAGAGACAGAGAGACAGAGAGACAGAGAGACAGAGACAGAGAGACAGAGACAGAGAGACAGAGAGACAGAGAGACAGAGACAGAGAGACAGAGACAGAGAGACAGAGACAGAGAGACAGAGACAGAGAGACAGAGACAGAGAGACAGAGACAGAGAGACAGAGAGACAGAGACAGAGAGACAGAGACAGAGAGACAGAGACAGAGAGACAGAGACAGAGAGACAGAGACAGAGAGACAGAGACAGAGAGACAGAGACAGAGAGACAGAGACAGAGAGACAGAGACAGAGAGACAGAGACAGAGAGACAGAGACAGAGAGACAGAGACAGAGAGACAGAGACAGAGAGACAGAGACAGAGAGACAGAGACAGAGAGACAGAGACAGAGAGACAGAGACAGAGAGACAGAGACAGAGAGACAGAGACAGAGAGACAGAGACAGAGAGACAGAGACAGAGAGACAGAGACAGAGAGACAGAGACAGAGAGACAGAGACAGAGAGACAGAGACAGAGAGACAGAGACAGAGAGACAGAGACAGAGAGACAGAGACAGAGAGACAGAGACAGAGAGACAGAGACAGAGAGACAGAGACAGAGAGACAGAGACAGAGAGACAGAGACAGAGAGACAGAGACAGAGAGACAGAGACAGAGAGACAGAGACAGAGACAGAGAGACAGAGACAGAGAGACAGAGACAGAGAGACAGAGACAGAGAGACAGAGACAGAGAGACAGAGACAGAGAGACAGAGACAGAGAGACAGAGACAGAGAGACAGAGACACAGAGAACGACAGACACAGACACAGACACGAAACAGACACAGACACAGTCACAGACACAGACACAGACACAGACACAGATATAGATATAGAGAGAAAGACAGACAGAGACAGACAGACACAGACAGAGACAGACAGAGACAGACAGAGACAGACAGAGACAGACACATGGTTAATCGTTGAATGATTTTTATGAATAAATTATTCATTTATAATAATATAAAATTGTAAATTATCATTTATCAATAAAAATGTTATAATTTAATAAATAAAATGAATAATTTTATTTCAATTTTTTGTCGTTTGGGTTTCTTATTTTTCCATTGTTTTTTTTTTTGTTTTTCGAGTTTAGTCGGTTTAGGTTTAGTTTTAGGTTTATGTTCGGGTTTGGGTTGAGGTTTGGGTTTGGGTTCGGGTTTGGGTTCGGGTTTGGGTTTGGGTTTGGGTTTGGGTTTGGGTTTGAGTTTGGGTTCGAGTTTGGGTTTGGGTTCTGGTTTGGGTTTGGGTTTGGGTAATAACAGAGCGACAGAGAGACAGAGAGACAGAGAGCCAGCGAGACAGAGGGGCAGAGAGACAGAGACAGAGAGAGACATACAGAGACAGAGAGACAGAGAGATAGAGGGGCAGAGAGACAGAGAGACAGAGAGACAGAGAGACAGAGAGACAAAGAAAGACAGAGAGACAGTGAAAGACAGAGAGACAGAGAAGGACAGAGAAAGACAGAGGAAGACAGAGAAAGACAGAGAAAGACAGAGAAAGACAGAGAACGACAGATGAAGACAGATAAAGACAGAGAGACAGAGAGACAGATAAAGACAGAGGGACAGAGAAAGACAGAGAGACAGAGAGACAGGGAGACAGACAGACAAAGAGACAGAGAGACAGACAGACAGAGAGACAGAGAGACAGAGAGACAGAGAGACAGAGAGACAGAGAGACAGAGAGACAGAGAAAGACAGAGAGGCAGAGAGACAGAGGGACAGAGAGACAGAGAGACAGAGAGACAGAGAGACAGAGAGACAGAGAGACAGAGAGACAGAGAGACAGAGAGACAGAGAGACAGAGAGACAGAGAGACAGAGAGACAGAGAGACAGAGAGACAGAGAGACAGACATACAGAGAGACAGAGAGACAGAGAGACAGGGAGACAGACAGACAGAGCGAGAGGGAGCTAGAGAGACAGGGAGCCGAAGAGACAAAGAGACAGAGTGAGAGGGAGCTATAGAGACAGAGCGACAGAGGGACAGAGGGACAGAGGGACAGAGAGACAGAGAGACAGAGAGACATAGAGACAGAGAGACAGAGAGACAGAGAGACAGAGAGACAGAGAGACAGAGAGACAGAGAGACAGAGAGACAGAGAGACAGGGAGACAGACAGACAGAGAGAGAGGGAGCTAGAGAGACAGGGAGCCAAAGAGACAGAGAGACAGAGAGACAGAGAAAGACAGATAAAGACAGAGAGACAGAGAAAAACAGAGAGACAGACAAAGACAGAGAGACAGAGAGACAGAGAAAGACAGATAAAGACAGAGAGACAGAGAAAAACAGAGAGACAGACAGAGACAGAGAGACAGAGATACAGAGAGACAGAGAGACAGAGAGACAGAGAGACAGAGAGACAGAGAGAGACAGAGAGACAGAGAGACAGAGAGACAGAGAGACAGAGAGAAAGAGAGAAAGAGAGACAGAGCGACAGTGAGCCAGACAGACAGAGAGAGAGGGAGCTAGAGAGACAGGGAGCCAAAGAGACGGAGAGACAGAGAGAGAGGGAGCTATAGAGACAGGGAGCCAAAGAGACAGAGAGACATAGAGACAGAGAGACAGAGAGACAGAGTGACAGAGAGACAGAGAGACAGAGAGACAGAGAGACAGAGAGACAGAGAGATAAAGAGACAGAGAGACAGAGAGACAGAGAGACAGAGAGACAGAGAAAGAAAGAGAAAGACAGATAAAAACAGAGAGATAGAGAGACAGTGAGACAGAGAGACAGGGTGACAGGGAGACAGAGATGCAGAGAGACAGGGAGCCAGAGAGACATAGTAATAGAGGGACAGAGAGACAGAGAGACAGAGAGACAGAGAGACAGAGAGACAGAGAGACAGAGAGACGGAGAGACAGAGAGACAGAGAGACAGAGAGACAGAGAGACAGAGAGACAGAGAGACAGAGAAAGACAGTTAAAGACAGAGAGACGGAGAGACAGAAAGACAGAGAGACAGAGAGACAGGGAGCCAGAGAGACAGAGTAACAGAAAGACAGAGAGACAGAGAGACAGAGAGAAAGAGAGAAAGAGAGAAAGAGAGACAGAGAGACAGGGAGCCAGACAGACAGAGCGAGAGGGAGATAGAGAGCCAGGGAGCCAAAGAGACAAAGAGACAGAGAGAGAGGGAGCTATAGAGACAGAGAGACAGAGGGACAGAGGGACAAAGTGACAGAGAGACAGAGAGACAGAGAGACATAGAGACAGAGAGACAGAGAGACAGAGAGACAGAGAGACAGAGAGACAGAGAGACAGAGAGACAGAGAGACAAAGAGACAGAAAGACAGAGAGACAGAGAGACAGAGAGACAGGGAAACAGGGAGACAGACAGACAGAGCGAGAGGGAGCTAGAGAGACAGGGAGCCAAAGAGACAGAGAGACAGAGAGACAGAGAAAGACAGATGAAGACAGAGAGACAGAAAGAGACAGAGAGACAGAGAGACAGAGAGACGGAGAGACAGAGAGACAGACAGACAGAGAGACAGAGAGACAGAGAGAGACAGAGAGACAGAGAGACAGAGAGACAGAGAGACAGAGAGAAAGAGAGAAAGAGAGACAGAGAGACAGGGAGCCAGACAGACTGAGAGAGAGGGAGCTAGAGAGACAGGGAGCCAAAGAGACGGAGAGACAGAGAGAGAGGGAGCTATAGAGACAGGGAGCCAAAGAGACAGAGAGACATAGAGACAGAGAGACAGAAAGACAGAGAGACAGAGTGACAGAGAGACAGAGAGACAGAGAGACAGAGAGACAGAGAGACAGAGAGACAGAGGGACAGAGAGACAGAGAGACAGAGAGACAGAGAGACAGAGAGACAAAGAGACAGAGAGACAGAGGGACAGAGAGACAAAGAGACAGAGAGACAGAGAGACAGAGAGACAAAGAGACAGAGAGACAGAGAGACAGAGAGACAGAGAGACAGAGAGACAGAGAGACAGAGAGACAGGGAAAGAAAGAGAAAGACAGATAAAGACAGAGAGACTGAGATACAGAGAGACAGAGAGACAGCGAAAGACAGAGAAAGACAGTGAAAGACAGATGACGACAGATAAAGACAGATAAAGACAGAGAGACAGAGAGACAGAGGGACAGAGAAAGACAGAGAGACAGAGACAGAGAGACAGAGAAAGACAGAGAGACAGAGACAGAGAGAGAAAGACAGAGGAAGACAGACAAAGACAGACAAAGACAGACAAAGACAGATGAAGACAGATAAAGTCACATAAAGACAGATAAAGACAGATAAAGACAGATAAAGACAGAGAGACAGAGAGACAGAGGGACAGAGAAAGACAGAGAGACAGAGAGACAGAGACAGAGATACAGAGACAGAGAGACAGAGAGACAGAGAGACAGAGAGACAGAGAGACAGAGGGACAGAGAAAGACAGAGAGGCATAGAGACAGAGAGACAGAGAGACAGAGATACAGAGAGACAGAGAGACAGAGAGACAGTGAGACAGACAGACCGAGAGAGAGGGAGCCAGAGAGACAGGGAGCCAAAGAGACAGAGAGACAGAGAGACAGAGAGACTGAGATACAGAGAGACAGAGAGACAGCGAAAGACAGAGAAAGACAGAGAAAGACAGATGACGACAGATTAAGACAGATAAAGACAGAGAGACAGAGACACAGAGAACGACAGACACAGACACAGACACGAAACAGACACAGACACAGTCACAGACACAGACACAGACACAGACACAGATATAGATATAGAGAGAAAGACAGACAGAGACAGACAGACACAGACAGAGACAGACAGAGACAGACAGAGACAGACAGAGACAGACACATGGTTAATCGTTGAATGATTTTTATGAATAAATTATTCATTTATAATAATATAAAATTGTAAATTATCATTTATCAATAAAAATGTTATAATTTAATAAATAAAATGAATAATTTTATTTCAATTTTTTGTCGTTTGGGTTTCTTATTTTTCCATTGTTTTTTTTTTTGTTTTTCGAGTTTAGTCGGTTTAGGTTTAGTTTTAGGTTTATGTTCGGGTTTGGGTTGAGGTTTGGGTTTGGGTTCGGGTTTGGGTTCGGGTTTGGGTTTGGGTTTGGGTTTGGGTTTGGGTTTGAGTTTGGGTTCGAGTTTGGGTTTGGGTTCTGGTTTGGGTTTGGGTTTGGGTAATAACAGAGCGACAGAGAGACAGAGAGACAGAGAGCCAGCGAGACAGAGGGGCAGAGAGACAGAGACAGAGAGAGACATACAGAGACAGAGAGACAGAGAGATAGAGGGGCAGAGAGACAGAGAGACAGAGAGACAGAGAGACAGAGAGACAAAGAAAGACAGAGAGACAGTGAAAGACAGAGAGACAGAGAAGGACAGAGAAAGACAGAGGAAGACAGAGAAAGACAGAGAAAGACAGAGAAAGACAGAGAACGACAGATGAAGACAGATAAAGACAGAGAGACAGAGAGACAGATAAAGACAGAGGGACAGAGAAAGACAGAGAGACAGAGAGACAGGGAGACAGACAGACAAAGAGACAGAGAGACAGACAGACAGAGAGACAGAGAGACAGAGAGACAGAGAGACAGAGAGACAGAGAGACAGAGAAAGACAGAGAGGCAGAGAGACAGAGGGACAGAGAGACAGAGAGACAGAGAGACAGAGAGACAGAGAGACAGAGAGACAGAGAGACAGAGAGACAGAGAGACAGAGAGACAGAGAGACAGAGAGACAGAGAGACAGAGAGACAGAGAGACAGACATACAGAGAGACAGAGAGACAGAGAGACAGGGAGACAGACAGACAGAGCGAGAGGGAGCTAGAGAGACAGGGAGCCGAAGAGACAAAGAGACAGAGTGAGAGGGAGCTATAGAGACAGAGCGACAGAGGGACAGAGGGACAGAGGGACAGAGAGACAGAGAGACAGAGAGACATAGAGACAGAGAGACAGAGAGACAGAGAGACAGAGAGACAGAGAGACAGAGAGACAGAGAGACAGAGAGACAGGGAGACAGACAGACAGAGAGAGAGGGAGCTAGAGAGACAGGGAGCCAAAGAGACAGAGAGACAGAGAGACAGAGAAAGACAGATAAAGACAGAGAGACAGAGAAAAACAGAGAGACAGACAAAGACAGAGAGACAGAGAGACAGAGAAAGACAGATAAAGACAGAGAGACAGAGAAAAACAGAGAGACAGACAGAGACAGAGAGACAGAGATACAGAGAGACAGAGAGACAGAGAGACAGAGAGACAGAGAGACAGAGAGAGACAGAGAGACAGAGAGACAGAGAGACAGAGAGACAGAGAGAAAGAGAGAAAGAGAGACAGAGCGACAGTGAGCCAGACAGACAGAGAGAGAGGGAGCTAGAGAGACAGGGAGCCAAAGAGACGGAGAGACAGAGAGAGAGGGAGCTATAGAGACAGGGAGCCAAAGAGACAGAGAGACATAGAGACAGAGAGACAGAGAGACAGAGTGACAGAGAGACAGAGAGACAGAGAGACAGAGAGACAGAGAGACAGAGAGATAAAGAGACAGAGAGACAGAGAGACAGAGAGACAGAGAGACAGAGAAAGAAAGAGAAAGACAGATAAAAACAGAGAGATAGAGAGACAGTGAGACAGAGAGACAGGGTGACAGGGAGACAGAGATGCAGAGAGACAGGGAGCCAGAGAGACATAGTAATAGAGGGACAGAGAGACAGAGAGACAGAGAGACAGAGAGACAGAGAGACAGAGAGACAGAGAGACGGAGAGACAGAGAGACAGAGAGACAGAGAGACAGAGAGACAGAGAGACAGAGAGACAGAGAAAGACAGTTAAAGACAGAGAGACGGAGAGACAGAAAGACAGAGAGACAGAGAGACAGGGAGCCAGAGAGACAGAGTAACAGAAAGACAGAGAGACAGAGAGACAGAGAGAAAGAGAGAAAGAGAGAAAGAGAGACAGAGAGACAGGGAGCCAGACAGACAGAGCGAGAGGGAGATAGAGAGCCAGGGAGCCAAAGAGACAAAGAGACAGAGAGAGAGGGAGCTATAGAGACAGAGAGACAGAGGGACAGAGGGACAAAGTGACAGAGAGACAGAGAGACAGAGAGACATAGAGACAGAGAGACAGAGAGACAGAGAGACAGAGAGACAGAGAGACAGAGAGACAGAGAGACAGAGAGACAAAGAGACAGAAAGACAGAGAGACAGAGAGACAGAGAGACAGGGAAACAGGGAGACAGACAGACAGAGCGAGAGGGAGCTAGAGAGACAGGGAGCCAAAGAGACAGAGAGACAGAGAGACAGAGAAAGACAGATGAAGACAGAGAGACAGAAAGAGACAGAGAGACAGAGAGACAGAGAGACGGAGAGACAGAGAGACAGACAGACAGAGAGACAGAGAGACAGAGAGAGACAGAGAGACAGAGAGACAGAGAGACAGAGAGACAGAGAGAAAGAGAGAAAGAGAGACAGAGAGACAGGGAGCCAGACAGACTGAGAGAGAGGGAGCTAGAGAGACAGGGAGCCAAAGAGACGGAGAGACAGAGAGAGAGGGAGCTATAGAGACAGGGAGCCAAAGAGACAGAGAGACATAGAGACAGAGAGACAGAAAGACAGAGAGACAGAGTGACAGAGAGACAGAGAGACAGAGAGACAGAGAGACAGAGAGACAGAGAGACAGAGGGACAGAGAGACAGAGAGACAGAGAGACAGAGAGACAGAGAGACAAAGAGACAGAGAGACAGAGGGACAGAGAGACAAAGAGACAGAGAGACAGAGAGACAGAGAGACAAAGAGACAGAGAGACAGAGAGACAGAGAGACAGAGAGACAGAGAGACAGAGAGACAGAGAGACAGGGAAAGAAAGAGAAAGACAGATAAAGACAGAGAGACTGAGATACAGAGAGACAGAGAGACAGCGAAAGACAGAGAAAGACAGTGAAAGACAGATGACGACAGATAAAGACAGATAAAGACAGAGAGACAGAGAGACAGAGGGACAGAGAAAGACAGAGAGACAGAGACAGAGAGACAGAGAAAGACAGAGAGACAGAGACAGAGAGAGAAAGACAGAGGAAGACAGACAAAGACAGACAAAGACAGACAAAGACAGATGAAGACAGATAAAGTCACATAAAGACAGATAAAGACAGATAAAGACAGATAAAGACAGAGAGACAGAGAGACAGAGGGACAGAGAAAGACAGAGAGACAGAGAGACAGAGACAGAGATACAGAGACAGAGAGACAGAGAGACAGAGAGACAGAGAGACAGAGAGACAGAGAGACAGAGGGACAGAGAAAGACAGAGAGGCATAGAGACAGAGAGACAGAGAGACAGAGATACAGAGAGACAGAGAGACAGAGAGACAGTGAGACAGACAGACCGAGAGAGAGGGAGCCAGAGAGACAGGGAGCCAAAGAGACAGAGAGACAGAGAGACAGAGAGACTGAGATACAGAGAGACAGAGAGACAGCGAAAGACAGAGAAAGACAGAGAAAGACAGATGACGACAGATTAAGACAGATAAAGACAGAGAGACAGAGAGACAGAGGGACAGAGAAAGACAGAGGAAGACAGACAAAGACAGACAAAGACAGAGAAAGACAGATGAAGACAGATAAAGTCATATAAAGACAGATAAAGACAGATAAAGACAGATAAAGACAGAGAGACAGAGAGACAGAGAGACAGAGAGACAGAGAGACAGAGAGACAGAGAGAGACAGAGAGACAGAGAGACAGAGAGACAGAGAGACAGAGAGACAGAGAGACAGAGAGACAGAGAGACAGAGAGACAGAGAGAAAGAGAGACAGAGAGACAGGAAGACAGACAGACAGAGAGAGAGGGAGCCAGAGAGACAGGGAGCCAAAGAGACAGAGAGACAGAGAGACAGAGAGACTGAGATACAGAGAGACAGAGAGACAGCGAAAGACAGAGAAAGACAGAGAAAGACAGATGACGACAGATAAAGTCACATAAAGACAGATAAAGACAGATAAAGACAGAGAGACAGAGAGACAGAGAGACAGAGAGACAGAGAGACAGAGAGACAGAGAGAGACAGAGAGACAGAGAGACAGAGAGACAGAGAGACAGAGAGACAGAGAGACAGAGAGACAGAGAGCCCGAGAGACAGAGAGAAAGAGAGAAAGAGAGACAGAGAGACAGGGAGCCAGACAGACAGAGAGACAGGGAGCCAGACAGACAGAGAGAGAGGGAGCTAGAGAGACAGAGAGACAGAGAGACAGAGAGACAGAGAGACAGAGAGACAGAGAGACAGAGAGACAGAGAGACAGAGAGACATAGAGACAGCGAGACAGAGGGACAGAGAGACAGAGAGACAGAGAGACAGAGAGACAGAGAGACAGAGAGACAGAGAGACAGAGAGACAGAGAGACAGAGAGACAGAGAGACAGAGAGACAGAGAGACAGAGAGACAGAGAGACAGAGAGACAGAGAGACAGAGAGACAGAGAGACAGAGAGACAGAGAAAGACAGAGAAAGACAGAGAAAGACAGATAAAGACAGATAAAGACAGAGAAACGGAGAGACAGTGAGACAGAGAGACAGGGAGACAGGGAGACAGAGAGACAGGGAGCCAGAGAGACAGAGTAACAGAGAGACAGAGAGACAGAGAGACAGAGAGACAGAGAGACAGAGAGACAGAGAGACAGAGAGACAGAGAGACAGAGAGACAGAGAGACAGAGAGACAAAGAGACAGAGAGACAGAGAGACAGAGAGACAGAGAAACACAGAGAGACAGAGCGACAGAGAAAGACAGTTAAAGACAGAGAAACAGAGAGACAGAGAGACAGAGAGACAGAGAGACAGAGAGTCAGGGAGCCAGAGAGACAGAGTAACAGGAAGACAGAGAGACAGAGAGACAGAGGAATAGAGAGACAGAGGGACAGAGAGACAGAGAGACAGAGAGACAGAGAGACAGAGAGACAGAGAGACAGAGAGACAGGGAGCCAGAGAGACAGAGTAACAGAGAGACAGAGAGACAGAGTAACAGAGAGACAGAGAGACAGAGAGACAGAGAGACAGAGAGACAGAGAGACAGAGAGACAGAGAGACAGAGAGACAGAGAGGCAGAGAGACAGAGAGACAAAGAGACAGAGAGACAGAGAGACATCGAGACAGAGAGACAGAGAGACAGAGAGACAGAGAGACAGAGAGACAGAGAGACAGAGAGACAGAGAGACAGAGGGACAGAGAGACAGAGAGACAGAGAGACAGAGAGACAGAGAGACAGAGAGACAGAGAGACAGAGAGACAGAAAGACAAAGAGACAGAGAGACAGAGAGACGGAGAGACAGAGAGACAGAGAGACAGAGAGACAGAGAGACAGAGAGACAGAGAGACAGAGAAACAGAAAGACAGAGAAAGACAGAGAAATATAGATAAAGACAGATGAAGACAGAGAGACAGAGAAAAACAGAGAGACAGAGAAAGACAGAGAGACAGAGAGACAGAGAAAGACAGAGAGAAAGAAAGAGACGGAGAGACAGAGAAACAGAGAGACAGAGAGACAGAGATACAGAGAGTCAGAGAGACAGAGAGAGAGAGAGACAGAGAGACAGAGATACAGAGAGACAGAGAGACAGAGAGACAGAGAGAAAGAGAGAAAGAGAGACAGAGAGACAGAGACACAGAGAGACAGAGACACAGAGAGACAGAGAGACAGAGATACAGAGCGACAGAGAGACAGAGAGACAGAGACACAGAGAGACAGAGAGACAGAGAGACAGAGAGACAGAGAAACAGAGAGACAGAGATACAGAGAGACAGAGAGACAGAGATACAAAGAGACAGAGAGACAGAGAAAGACAGATAAAGACAGAGGGACAGAGAGACAGAGAAAGATAGATAAAGACAGATAAAGACAGAGAGACAGAGAAAAACAGAGAGACAGACAAAGACAGAGAGACAGAGAGACAGAGAAAGACAGAGAGACAGAAAGAGACAGAGAGACAGAGAGACAGAGAGACGGAGAGACAGAGAGACAGAGAGACAGAGAGACAGAGAGACAGAGAGACAGAGAGAGACAGAGAGACAGAGAGACAGAGAGACAGAGAGACAGAGAGACAGAGAGAAAGAGAGAAAGAGAGACAGAGAGACAGGGAGCCAGCCAGACAGAGAGAGAGGGAGCTAGAGAGACAGGGAGCCAAAGAGACGGAGAGACAGAGAGAGAGGGAGCTATAGAGACAGGGAGCCAAAGAGACAGAGAGACATAGAGACAGAGAGACAGAGAGACAGAGAGACAGAGTGACAGAGAGACAGAGAGACAGAGAGACAGAGAGACAGAGAGACAGAGAGACAGAGAGACAGAGTGACAGAGAGACAGAGAGACAGAGAGACAGAGAGACAGAGAGACAGAGAAAGAAAGGGAAAGACAGATAAAGACAGAGAGACAGAGAGACAGTGAGACAGAGAGACAGGGCGACAGGGAGACAGAGAGGCAGAGAGACAGGGAGCCAGAGAGACAGAGGAATAGAGGGACAGAGAGACAGAGAGACAGAGAGACAGAGAGACGGAGAG
>OY769910.1:9626175-9648675 GCA_963669185.1 Dyspetes luteomarginatus | reverse complement strand
ACAGAGAGACAGAGAGACAGAGAGACAGAGAGACAGAGAGACAGAGAGACAGAGAGACAGAGAGACAGAGAGACAGAGAGACAGAGAGACAGAGAAAGACAGAGAAAGACAGAGAAAGACAGATAAAGACAGATAAAGACAGAGAAACGGAGAGACAGTGAGACAGAGAGACAGGGAGACAGGGAGACAGAGAGACAGGGAGCCAGAGAGACAGAGTAACAGAGAGACAGAGAGACAGAGAGACAGAGAGACAGAGAGACAGAGAGACAGAGAGACAGAGAGACAGAGAGACAGAGAGACAGAGAGACAAAGAGACAGAGAGACAGAGAGACAGAGAGACAGAGAAACACAGAGAGACAGAGCGACAGAGAAAGACAGTTAAAGACAGAGAAACAGAGAGACAGAGAGACAGAGAGACAGAGAGACAGAGAGTCAGGGAGCCAGAGAGACAGAGTAACAGGAAGACAGAGAGACAGAGAGACAGAGGAATAGAGAGACAGAGGGACAGAGAGACAGAGAGACAGAGAGACAGAGAGACAGAGAGACAGAGAGACAGAGAGACAGAGAGACAGGGAGCCAGAGAGACAGAGTAACAGAGAGACAGAGAGACAGAGTAACAGAGAGACAGAGAGACAGAGAGACAGAGAGACAGAGAGACAGAGAGACAGAGAGACAGAGAGACAGAGAGACAGAGAGGCAGAGAGACAGAGAGACAAAGAGACAGAGAGACAGAGAGACATCGAGACAGAGAGACAGAGAGACAGAGAGACAGAGAGACAGAGAGACAGAGAGACAGAGAGACAGAGAGACAGAGGGACAGAGAGACAGAGAGACAGAGAGACAGAGAGACAGAGAGACAGAGAGACAGAGAGACAGAGAGACAGAAAGACAAAGAGACAGAGAGACAGAGAGACGGAGAGACAGAGAGACAGAGAGACAGAGAGACAGAGAGACAGAGAGACAGAGAGACAGAGAAACAGAAAGACAGAGAAAGACAGAGAAATATAGATAAAGACAGATGAAGACAGAGAGACAGAGAAAAACAGAGAGACAGAGAAAGACAGAGAGACAGAGAGACAGAGAAAGACAGAGAGAAAGAAAGAGACGGAGAGACAGAGAAACAGAGAGACAGAGAGACAGAGATACAGAGAGTCAGAGAGACAGAGAGAGAGAGAGACAGAGAGACAGAGATACAGAGAGACAGAGAGACAGAGAGACAGAGAGAAAGAGAGAAAGAGAGACAGAGAGACAGAGACACAGAGAGACAGAGACACAGAGAGACAGAGAGACAGAGATACAGAGCGACAGAGAGACAGAGAGACAGAGACACAGAGAGACAGAGAGACAGAGAGACAGAGAGACAGAGAAACAGAGAGACAGAGATACAGAGAGACAGAGAGACAGAGATACAAAGAGACAGAGAGACAGAGAAAGACAGATAAAGACAGAGGGACAGAGAGACAGAGAAAGATAGATAAAGACAGATAAAGACAGAGAGACAGAGAAAAACAGAGAGACAGACAAAGACAGAGAGACAGAGAGACAGAGAAAGACAGAGAGACAGAAAGAGACAGAGAGACAGAGAGACAGAGAGACGGAGAGACAGAGAGACAGAGAGACAGAGAGACAGAGAGACAGAGAGACAGAGAGAGACAGAGAGACAGAGAGACAGAGAGACAGAGAGACAGAGAGACAGAGAGAAAGAGAGAAAGAGAGACAGAGAGACAGGGAGCCAGCCAGACAGAGAGAGAGGGAGCTAGAGAGACAGGGAGCCAAAGAGACGGAGAGACAGAGAGAGAGGGAGCTATAGAGACAGGGAGCCAAAGAGACAGAGAGACATAGAGACAGAGAGACAGAGAGACAGAGAGACAGAGTGACAGAGAGACAGAGAGACAGAGAGATAGAGAGACAGAGAGACAGAGAGACAGAGAGACAGAGTGACAGAGAGACAGAGAGACAGAGAGACAGAGAGACAGAGAGACAGAGAAAGAAAGGGAAAGACAGATAAAGACAGAGAGACAGAGAGACAGTGAGACAGAGAGACAGGGCGACAGGGAGACAGAGAGGCAGAGAGACAGGGAGCCAGAGAGACAGAGGAATAGAGGGACAGAGAGACAGAGAGACAGAGAGACAGAGAGACGGAGAGACAGAGAGACAGAGAGACAGAGAGACAGAGAGACAGAGAGACAGAGAGACAGAGAGACAGAGAGACAGAGAGACAGAGAGACAGAGAGACAGAGAGACAGAGAGACAGAGAGACAGAGAGACAGGGAGACAGACAGACAGAGAGACAGGGAGCTAGAGAGACAGGGAGCCAGAGAGACAGAGAGACAGAGAGACAGAGAGACAGAGAGACAGAGAGACAGGGAGACAGAGAGACAGAGGGACAGAGAAAGACGGAGAAAGACAGAGAGACAGAGGGACACAGGGACATAGAGTCAGAAAGACAGAGAAACATAGAGACAGAGAGACAGAGAGACAGAGCGACAGTGAGACTGAGATACAGAGAGACAGAGAGACAGCGAAAGACAGAGAAAGACAGAGAAAGACAGATGACGACAGATAAAGACAGATAAAGACAGAGAGACAGAGAGACAGAGAGACAGAGAGACAGAGAGACAGAAAGACAGAGAGACAGAGAGACAGAGAGACAGAGAAAGACAGAGAGAAAGAAAGAGACGGAGAGACAGAGAGACAGAGAGACAGAGAGACAGAGAGACAGAGATACAGAGAGTCAGAGAGACAGAGAGAGAGAGACAGAGAGACAGAGAGACAGAGAGACAGAGAGACAGAGAGACAGAGAGACAGAGAGACAGAGAGACAGAGAGAAAGAGAGAAAGAGAGACAGAGAGACAGAGACACAGAGAGACAGAGACACAGAGAGACAGAGAGACAGAGATACAGAGCGACAGAGAGACAGAGAGACAGAGAGACAGAGAGACAGAGAGACAGAGAGACAGAGAGACAGAGAAACAGAGAGACAGAGAGACAGAGATACAGAGAGACAGAGAGACAGAGATACAAAGAGACAGAGAGACAGAGAAAGACAGATAAAGACAGAGAGACAGAGAGACAGAGAAAGATAGATAAAGACAGATAAAGACAGAGAGACAGAGAAAAACAGAGAGACAGACAAAGACAGAGAGACAGAGAGACAGAGAAAGACAGAGAGACAGAAAGAGACAGAGAGACAGAGAGACAGAGAGACGGAGAGACAGAGAGACAGAGAGAAAGAGAGAAAGAGAGACAGAGAGACAGGGAGCCAGACAGACAGAGAGAGAGGGAGCTAGAGAGACAGGGAGCCAAAGAGTCGGAGAGACAGAGAGAGAGGGAGCTATAGAGACAGGGAGCCAAAGAGACAGAGAGACATAGAGACAGAGAGACAGAGAGACAGAGAGACAGAGTGACAGAGAGACAGAGAGACAGAGAGACAGAGAGACAGAGAGACAGAGAGACAGAGTGACAGAGAGACAGAGAGACAGAGAGACAGAGAGACAGAGAGACAGAGAGACAGAGAGACAGAGAAAGAAAGGGAAAGACTGATAAAGACAGAGAGACAGAGAGACAGTGAGACAGAGAGACAGGGCGACAGGGAGACAGAGAGGCAGAGAGACAGGGAGCCAGAGAGACAGAGGAATAGAGGGACAGAGAGACAGAGAGACAGAGAGACAGAGAGACAGAGAGACAGAGAGACAGAGAGACAGAGAGACAGAGAGACAGAGAGACAGAGAGACAGAGAGACAGAGAGACAGAGAGACAGAGAGACAGAGAGACAGAGAGACAGAGAGACAGAGAGACAGAGAGACAGGGAGACAGAGAGACAGAGGGACAGAGAAAGACGGAGAAAGACAGAGAGACCGAGAGGCAGAGAGACAGAGGGACACAGGGACATAGTGTTACACGCGAGTTTCCACCTACGCGTATTTTCCCACCTGCTTGCAATAATGCCCGTTCCACTAACCTGTAAGAAAGATAAGAATTAGATACTAAGACTACTCGATAAGAATGCAGTTATTATCATTTACCTTATATTCCGTACTGGGTACTTGTTGTGCGCCAACTACTAGGCATTACACCGTACAATATCGATCCGACCCGTATTACCCGTAGTTACTTACCTTATTGATCGGTTTGGGCCGTTGCGGGCGATTTCCACACCCGAAGTATCTTCACTGGCCGCAGGGCGGCGTTCGTCCTGGGACCTTCGCGTTTATAGCTTACCAATATATTATGAATAACTATAAGCAAATATTCGATGTAAATTCAGTACACTCTCGGCTTCGGTCGACGAGGAATAAAACACGAGGCCTATACCTGTCTCTGTTATTTTTTTTGCACACTGCACCAACACGGTGGCTGGTCATCCTGCCCCACACTCGGCGGCTGGTCAAACCTGCCCCACACACGGCGGCTGGGTCAACCTGCCCCACACACGGCGGCTGGATCAACCTGCCCCACACACGGCGGCTGGGTCAACCTGCCCCACACTCGGTGGCTGGTCATCCTGCCCCACACTCGGCGGCTGGTCAACCCTGCCCCACACTCGGCGGCTGGTCATCCTGCCCCACACTCGGCGGCTGGACAGTCCTGCCCCGTGGACGACATTCCACCACCTTCCAGCCCTCAGCGGCGAACCCACCTACTAACGCTACCCTGACAGTATTCCTACATACTCCCTGTCACTCATCCCGTTCTCCTAACACAGCTACTTTACCTCTCGTTCCCTCCCCCCGAACGGACTCCTACCCACCCACCATACTCATTGACCAGCGTCACTAATCGTTACGTTGACAATAGAGACAGAAAGACAGAGAAACATAGAGACAGAGAGACAGAGAGACAGAGAGACAGAGAGACAGAGCGACAGAGAGACTGAGAGACAGAGAGACAGCGAAAGACAGAGAAAGACAGATGACGACAGATAAAGACAGATAAAGACAGAGAGACGGAGAGACAGAGGGACAGAGAAAGACAGAGAGACAGAGACAGAGAGACAGAGAAAGACAGAGAGACAGAGACAGAGAGAGAAAGACAGAGGAAGACAGACAACGACAGACAAAGACAGAGAAAGACAGATGAAGACAGATAAAGTCACATAAAGACAGATAAAGACCGATAAAGACAGAGGGACAGAGAGACAGAGAGACAGAGGGACAGAGAAAGACAGAGAGACAGAGAGACAGAGACAGAGATACAGAGACAGAGAGACAGAGAGACAGAGAGACAGAGAGACAGAGAGACAGAGAGACAGAGGGACAGAGAAAGACAGAGAGACATAGAGACAGAGAGACAGAGAGACAGAGAGATAGAGAGACTGAGATACAGAGAGACAGAGAGACAGCGAAAGACAGAGAAAGACAGAGAAAGACAGATGACGACAGATGAAGACAGATAAAGACAGAGAGACAAAAAGACATAGGGACAGAGAAAGACAGAGAGACAGAGACAGAGAGACAGAGAAAGACAGAGAGACAGAGAAAGACAGAGAAAGACAGAGGAAGACAGAGAAAGACAGACAAAGACAGAGAAAGACAGATGAAGACAGATCAAGTCACATAAAGACAGATAAAGACAGATAAAGACAGATAAAGACAGAGAGACAGAGAGACAGAGAGACAGAGGGACAGAGAAAGACAGAGAGACGGAGAGACAGAGAGTGAGATACAGAGACAGAGAGACAGAGAGACAGAGAGACAGAGAGACAGAGAGACAGAGAGACAGAGAGACAGAGAGACAGAGAGACAGAGAGACAGAGAGACAGGAAGACAGACAGACAGAGAGAGAGGGAGCCAGAGAGACAGGGAGCCAAAGAGACAGAGAGACAGAGAGACAGAGAGACTGAGATACAGAGAGACAGAGAGACAGCGAAAGACAGAGAAAGACAGAGAAAGACAGATGACGACAGATAAAGTCACATAAAGACAGATAAAGACAGATAAAGACAGAGAGACAGAGAGACAGAGAGACAGAGAGACAGAGAGACAGAGAGACAGAGAGAGACAGAGAGACAGAGAGACAGAGAGACAGAGAGACAGAGAGACAGAGAGACAGAGAGACAGAGAGCCCGAGAGACAGAGAGAAAGAGAGAAAGAGAGACAGAGAGACAGGGAGCCAGACAGACAGAGAGACAGGGAGCCAGACAGACAGAGAGACAGGGAGCCAGACAGACAGAGAGAGAGGGAGCTAGAGAGACAGAGAGACAGAGAGACAGAGAGACAGAGAGACAGAGAGACAGAGAGACAGAGAGACAGAGAGACATAGAGACAGAGAGACAGAGAGACAGAGAGACATAGAGACAGCGAGACAGAGGGACAGAGAGACAGAGAGACAGAGAGACAGAGAGACAGAGAGACAGAGAGACAGAGAGACAGAGAGACAGAGAGACAGAGAGACAGAGAGACAGAGAGACCGAGAGACAGAGAGACAGAGAGACAGAGAGACAGAGAGACAGAGAGACAGAGAGACAGAGAGACAGAGAGATAGAGAAAGACAGAGAAAGACAGAGAAAGACAGATAAAGACAGATAAAGACAGAGAAACGGAGAGACAGTGAGACAGAGAGACAGGGAGACAGGGAGACAGAGAGACAGGGAGCCAGAGAGACAGAGTAACAGAGAGACAGAGAGACAGAGAGACAGAGAGACAGAGAGACAGAGAGACAGAGAGACAGAGAGACAGAGAGACAGAGAGACAGAGAGACAAAGAGACAGAGAGACAGAGAAACACAGAGAGACAGAGCGACAGAGAAAGACAGTTAAAGACAGAGAAACAGAGAGACAGAGAGACAGAGAGACAGAGAGACAGAGAGTCAGGGAGCCAGAGAGACAGAGTAACAGAAAGACAGAGAGACAGAGAGACAGAGGAATAGAGAGACAGACAGACAGAGAGACGAGGCGACAGAGAGACAGAGACAGAGAGACAGAGACAGAGAGACAGAGACAGAGAGACAGAGACAGAGAGACAGAGAGACAGAGACAGAGAGACAGAGACAGAGAGACAGAGACAGAGAGACAGAGACAGAGAGACAGAGACAGAGAGACAGAGACAGAGAGACAGAGACAGAGAGACAGAGACAGAGAGACAGAGACAGAGAGACAGAGACAGAGAGACAGAGACAGAGAGACAGAGACAGAGAGACAGAGACAGAGAGACAGAGACAGAGAGACAGAGACAGAGACAGAGAGACAGAGACAGAGAGACAGAGACAGAGAGACAGAGACAGAGAGACAGAGACAGAGAGACAGAGACAGAGAGACAGAGACAGAGAGACAGAGACAGAGAGACAGAGACAGAGAGACAGAGACAGAGAGACAGAGACAGAGAGACAGAGACAGAGAGACAGAGACAGAGAGACAGAGACAGAGAGACAGAGACAGAGAGACAGAGACAGAGAGACAGAGACAGAGAGACAGAGACAGAGAGACAGAGACAGAGAGACAGAGACAGAGAGACAGAGACAGAGAGACAGAGACAGAGAGACAGAGACAGAGAGACAGAGACAGAGAGACAGAGACAGAGAGACAGAGACAGAGAGACAGAGACAGAGAGACAGAGACAGAGAGACAGAGACAGAGAGACAGAGACAGAGAGACAGAGACAGAGAGACAGAGACAGAGAGACAGAGACAGAGAGACAGAGACAGAGAGACAGAGACAGAGAGACAGAGACAGAGAGACAGAGACAGAGAGACAGAGACAGAGAGACAGAGACAGAGAGACAGAGACAGAGAGACAGAGACAGAGAGACAGAGACAGAGAGACAGAGACAGAGAGACAGAGACAGAGAGACAGAGACAGAGAGACAGAGACAGAGAGACAGAGACAGAGAGACAGAGACAGAGAGACAGAGACAGAGAGACAGAGACAGAGAGACAGAGACAGAGAGACAGAGACAGAGAGACAGAGACAGAGAGACAGAGACAGAGAGACAGAGACAGAGAGACAGAGACAGAGAGACAGAGACAGAGAGACAGAGACAGAGAGACAGAGACAGAGAGACAGAGACAGAGAGACAGAGACAGAGAGACAGAGACAGAGAGACAGAGACAGAGAGACAGAGACAGAGAGACAGAGACAGAGAGACAGAGACAGAGAGACAGAGACAGAGAGACAGAGACAGAGAGACAGAGACAGAGAGACAGAGACAGAGAGACAGAGACAGAGAGACAGAGACAGAGAGACAGAGACAGAGAGACAGAGACAGAGAGACAGAGACAGAGAGACAGAGACAGAGAGACAGAGACAGAGAGACAGAGACAGAGAGACAGAGACAGAGAGACAGAGACAGAGAGACAGAGACAGAGAGACAGAGACAGAGAGACAGAGACAGAGAGACAGAGACAGAGAGACAGAGACAGAGAGACAGAGACAGAGAGACAGAGACAGAGAGACAGAGACAGAGAGACAGAGACAGAGAGACAGAGACAGAGAGACAGAGACAGAGAGACAGAGACAGAGAGACAGAGACAGAGAGACAGAGACAGAGAGACAGAGACAGAGAGACAGAGACAGAGAGACAGAGACAGAGAGACAGAGACAGAGAGACAGAGACAGAGAGACAGAGACAGAGAGACAGAGACAGAGAGACAGAGACAGAGAGACAGAGACAGAGAGACAGAGACAGAGAGACAGAGACAGAGAGACAGAGACAGAGAGACAGAGACAGAGAGACAGAGAGACAGAGACAGAGAGACAGAGAGACAGAGAGACAGAGACAGAGAGACAGAGAGACAGAGAGACAGAGACAGAGAGACAGAGAGACAGAGAGACAGAGACAGAGAGACAGAGACAGAGACAGAGAGACAGAGACAGAGAGACAGAGACAGAGAGACAGAGACAGAGAGACAGAGAGACAGAGACAGAGAGACAGAGACAGAGAGACAGAGACAGAGAGACAGAGACAGAGAGACAGAGACAGAGAGACAGAGACAGAGAGACAGAGACAGAGAGACAGAGACAGAGAGACAGAGACAGAGAGACAGAGACAGAGAGACAGAGACAGAGAGACAGAGACAGAGAGACAGAGACAGAGAGACAGAGACAGAGAGACAGAGACAGAGAGACAGAGACAGAGAGACAGAGACAGAGAGACAGAGACAGAGAGACAGAGACAGAGAGACAGAGACAGAGAGACAGAGACAGAGAGACAGAGACAGAGAGACAGAGACAGAGAGACAGAGACAGAGAGACAGAGACAGAGAGACAGAGACAGAGAGACAGAGACAGAGAGACAGAGACAGAGAGACAGAGACAGAGAGACAGAGACAGAGAGACAGAGACAGAGAGACAGAGACAGAGAGACAGAGACAGAGAGACAGAGACAGAGAGACAGAGACAGAGAGACAGAGACAGAGAGACAGAGACAGAGAGACAGAGACAGAGAGACAGAGACAGAGAGACAGAGACAGAGAGACAGAGACAGAGAGACAGAGACAGAGAGACAGAGACAGAGAGACAGAGACAGAGAGACAGAGACAGAGAGACAGAGACAGAGAGACAGAGACAGAGAGACAGAGACAGAGAGACAGAGACAGAGAGACAGAGACAGAGAGACAGAGACAGAGAGACAGAGACAGAGAGACAGAGACAGAGAGACAGAGACAGAGAGACAGAGACAGAGAGACAGAGACAGAGAGACAGAGACAGAGAGACAGAGACAGAGAGACAGAGACAGAGAGACAGAGACAGAGAGACAGAGACAGAGAGACAGAGACAGAGAGACAGAGACAGAGAGACAGAGACAGAGAGACAGAGACAGAGAGACAGAGACAGAGAGACAGAGACAGAGAGACAGAGACAGAGAGACAGAGACAGAGAGACAGAGACAGAGAGACAGAGACAGAGAGACAGAGACAGAGAGACAGAGACAGAGAGACAGAGACAGAGAGACAGAGACAGAGAGACAGAGACAGAGAGACAGAGACAGAGAGACAGAGACAGAGAGACAGAGACAGAGAGACAGAGACAGAGAGACAGAGACAGAGAGACAGAGACAGAGAGACAGAGACAGAGAGACAGAGACAGAGAGACAGAGACAGAGAGACAGAGACAGAGAGACAGAGACAGAGAGACAGAGACAGAGAGACAGAGACAGAGAGACAGAGACAGAGAGACAGAGACAGAGAGACAGAGACAGAGAGACAGAGACAGAGAGACAGAGACAGAGAGACAGAGACAGAGAGACAGAGACAGAGAGACAGAGACAGAGAGACAGAGACAGAGAGACAGAGACAGAGAGACAGAGACAGAGAGACAGAGACAGAGAGACAGAGACAGAGAGACAGAGACAGAGAGACAGAGACAGAGAGACAGAGACAGAGAGACAGAGACAGAGAGACAGAGACAGAGAGACAGAGACAGAGAGACAGAGACAGAGAGACAGAGACAGAGAGACAGAGACAGAGAGACAGAGAGACAGAGACAGAGAGACAGAGACAGAGAGACAGAGACAGAGAGACAGAGACAGAGAGACAGAGACAGAGAGACAGAGACAGAGAGACAGAGACAGAGAGACAGAGACAGAGAGACAGAGACAGAGAGACAGAGACAGAGAGACAGAGACAGAGAGACAGAGACAGAGAGACAGAGACAGAGAGACAGAGACAGAGAGACAGAGACAGAGAGACAGAGACAGAGAGACAGAGACAGAGAGACAGAGACAGAGAGACAGAGACAGAGAGACAGAGACAGAGAGACAGAGACAGAGAGACAGAGACAGAGAGACAGAGACAGAGACAGAGAGACAGAGACAGAGAGACAGAGACAGAGAGACAGAGACAGAGAGACAGAGACAGAGAGACAGAGACAGAGAGACAGAGACAGAGAGACAGAGACAGAGAGACAGAGACAGAGAGACAGAGACAGAGAGACAGAGACAGAGAGACAGAGACAGAGAGACAGAGACAGAGAGACAGAGACAGAGAGACAGAGACAGAGAGACAGAGACAGAGAGACAGAGACAGAGAGACAGAGACAGAGAGACAGAGACAGAGAGACAGAGACAGAGAGACAGAGACAGAGAGACAGAGACAGAGAGACAGAGACAGAGAGACAGAGACAGAGAGACAGAGACAGAGAGACAGAGACAGAGAGACAGAGACAGAGAGACAGAGACAGAGAGACAGAGACAGAGAGACAGAGACAGAGAGACAGAGACAGAGAGACAGAGACAGAGAGACAGAGACAGAGAGACAGAGACAGAGAGACAGAGACAGAGAGACAGAGACAGAGAGACAGAGACAGAGAGACAGAGACAGAGAGACAGAGACAGAGAGACAGAGACAGAGAGACAGAGACAGAGAGACAGAGACAGAGAGACAGAGACAGAGAGACAGAGACAGAGAGACAGAGACAGAGACAGAGAGACAGAGACAGAGAGACAGAGACAGAGAGACAGAGACAGAGAGACAGAGACAGAGAGACAGAGACAGAGAGACAGAGACAGAGAGACAGAGACAGAGAGACAGAGACAGAGAGACAGAGACAGAGAGACAGAGACAGAGAGACAGAGACAGAGAGACAGAGACAGAGAGACAGAGACAGAGAGACAGAGACAGAGAGACAGAGACAGAGAGACAGAGACAGAGAGACAGAGACAGAGAGACAGAGACAGAGAGACAGAGACAGAGAGACAGAGACAGAGAGACAGAGACAGAGAGACAGAGACAGAGAGACAGAGACAGAGAGACAGAGACAGAGAGACAGAGACAGAGAGACAGAGACAGAGAGACAGAGACAGAGAGACAGAGACAGAGAGACAGAGACAGAGAGACAGAGACAGAGAGACAGAGACAGAGAGACAGAGACAGAGAGACAGAGACAGAGAGACAGAGACAGAGAGACAGAGACAGAGAGACAGAGACAGAGAGACAGAGACAGAGAGACAGAGACAGAGAGACAGAGACAGAGAGACAGAGACAGAGAGACAGAGACAGAGAGACAGAGACAGAGAGACAGAGACAGAGAGACAGAGACAGAGAGACAGAGACAGAGAGACAGAGACAGAGAGACAGAGACAGAGAGACAGAGACAGAGAGACAGAGACAGAGAGACAGAGACAGAGAGACAGAGACAGAGAGACAGAGACAGAGAGACAGAGACAGAGAGACAGAGACAGAGAGACAGAGACAGAGAGACAGAGACAGAGAGACAGAGACAGAGAGACAGAGACAGAGAGACAGAGACAGAGAGACAGAGACAGAGAGACAGAGACAGAGAGACAGAGACAGAGAGACAGAGACAGAGAGACAGAGACAGAGAGACAGAGACAGAGAGACAGAGACAGAGAGACAGAGACAGAGAGACAGAGACAGAGAGACAGAGAGACAGAGACAGAGAGACAGAGACAGAGAGACAGAGAGACAGAGACAGAGAGACAGAGACAGAGAGACAGAGACAGAGAGACAGAGACAGAGAGACAGAGACAGAGAGACAGAGACAGAGAGACAGAGACAGAGAGACAGAGACAGAGAGACAGAGACAGAGAGACAGAGACAGAGAGACAGAGACAGAGAGACAGAGACAGAGAGACAGAGACAGAGAGACAGAGACAGAGAGACAGAGACAGAGAGACAGAGACAGAGAGACAGAGACAGAGAGACAGAGACAGAGAGACAGAGACAGAGAGACAGAGACAGAGAGACAGAGACAGAGAGACAGAGACAGAGAGACAGAGACAGAGAGACAGAGAGACAGAGACAGAGAGACAGAGACAGAGAGACAGAGACAGAGAGACAGAGACAGAGAGACAGAGACAGAGAGACAGAGACAGAGAGACAGAGACAGAGAGACAGAGACAGAGAGACAGAGACAGAGAGACA
Source organism: Dyspetes luteomarginatus (assembly GCA_963669185.1). Classification (NCBI taxonomy): domain Eukaryota; kingdom Metazoa; phylum Arthropoda; class Insecta; order Hymenoptera; family Ichneumonidae; genus Dyspetes; species Dyspetes luteomarginatus. Next base: position 9,635,859 of record OY769910.1, on the reverse strand, counting down.
GAGACAGAGAGACAGAGACAGAGAGACAGAGACAGAGAGACAGAGACAGAGAGACAGAGACAGAGAGACAGAGACAGAGAGACAGAGACAGAGAGACAGAGACAGAGAGACAGAGACAGAGAGACAGAGACAGAGAGACAGAGACAGAGAGACAGAGACAGAGAGACAGAGACAGAGAGACAGAGACAGAGAGACAGAGACAGAGAGACAGAGACAGAGAGACAGAGACAGAGAGACAGAGACAGAGAGACAGAGACAGAGAGACAGAGACAGAGAGACAGAGACAGAGAGACAGAGACAGAGAGACAGAGACAGAGAGACAGAGACAGAGAGACAGAGACAGAGAGACAGAGACAGAGAGACAGAGACAGAGAGACAGAGACAGAGAGACAGAGACAGAGAGACAGAGACAGAGAGACAGAGACAGAGAGACAGAGACAGAGAGACAGAGACAGAGAGACAGAGACAGAGAGACAGAGACAGAGAGACAGAGACAGAGAGACAGAGACAGAGAGACAGAGACAGAGAGACAGAGACAGAGAGACAGAGACAGAGAGACAGAGACAGAGAGACAGAGACAGAGAGACAGAGACAGAGAGACAGAGAGACAGAGACAGAGAGACAGAGACAGAGAGACAGAGACAGAGAGACAGAGACAGAGAGACAGAGACAGAGAGACAGAGACAGAGAGACAGAGACAGAGAGACAGAGACAGAGAGACAGAGACAGAGAGACAGAGACAGAGAGACAGAGACAGAGAGACAGAGACAGAGAGACAGAGACAGAGAGACAGAGACAGAGAGACAGAGACAGAGAGACAGAGACAGAGAGACAGAGACAGAGAGACAGAGACAGAGAGACAGAGACAGAGAGACAGAGACAGAGAGACAGAGACAGAGAGACAGAGACAGAGAGACAGAGACAGAGAGACAGAGACAGAGAGACAGAGACAGAGAGACAGAGACAGAGAGACAGAGACAGAGAGACAGAGACAGAGAGACAGAGACAGAGAGACAGAGACAGAGAGACAGAGACAGAGAGACAGAGACAGAGAGACAGAGACAGAGAGACAGAGACAGAGAGACAGAGACAGAGAGACAGAGACAGAGAGACAGAGACAGAGAGACAGAGACAGAGAGACAGAGACAGAGAGACAGAGACAGAGAGACAGAGACAGAGAGACAGAGACAGAGAGACAGAGACAGAGAGACAGAGACAGAGAGACAGAGACAGAGAGACAGAGACAGAGAGACAGAGACAGAGAGACAGAGACAGAGAGACAGAGACAGAGAGACAGAGACAGAGAGACAGAGACAGAGAGACAGAGACAGAGAGACAGAGACAGAGAGACAGAGACACAGAGAACGACAGACACAGACACAGACACGAAACAGACACAGACACAGTCACAGACACAGACACAGACACAGACACAGATATAGATATAGAGAGAAAGACAGACAGAGACAGACAGACACAGACAGAGACAGACAGAGACAGACAGAGACAGACAGAGACAGACACATGGTTAATCGTTGAATGATTTTTATGAATAAATTATTCATTTATAATAATATAAAATTGTAAATTATCATTTATCAATAAAAATGTTATAATTTAATAAATAAAATGAATAATTTTATTTCAATTTTTTGTCGTTTGGGTTTCTTATTTTTCCATTGTTTTTTTTTTTGTTTTTCGAGTTTAGTCGGTTTAGGTTTAGTTTTAGGTTTATGTTCGGGTTTGGGTTGAGGTTTGGGTTTGGGTTCGGGTTTGGGTTCGGGTTTGGGTTTGGGTTTGGGTTTGGGTTTGGGTTTGAGTTTGGGTTCGAGTTTGGGTTTGGGTTCTGGTTTGGGTTTGGGTTTGGGTAATAACAGAGCGACAGAGAGACAGAGAGACAGAGAGCCAGCGAGACAGAGGGGCAGAGAGACAGAGACAGAGAGAGACATACAGAGACAGAGAGACAGAGAGATAGAGGGGTAGAGAGACAGAGAGACAGAGAGACAGAGAGACAGAGAGACAGAGAGACAAAGAAAGACAGAGAGACAGTGAAAGACAGAGAGACAGAGAAGGACAGAGAAAGACAGAGGAAGACAGAGAAAGACAGAGAAAGACAGAGAAAGACAGAGAACGACAGATGAAGACAGATAAAGACAGAGAGACAGAGAGACAGATAAAGACAGAGGGACAGAGAAAGACAGAGAGACAGAGAGACAGGGAGACAGACAGACAAAGAGACAGAGAGACAGACAGACAGAGAGACAGAGAGACAGAGAGACAGAGAGACAGAGAGACAGAGAGACAGAGAAAGACAGAGAGGCAGAGAGACAGAGGGACAGAGAGACAGAGAGACAGAGAGACAGAGAGACAGAGAGACAGAGAGACAGAGAGACAGAGAGACAGAGAGACAGAGAGACAGAGAGACAGAGAGACAGAGAGACAGACATACAGAGAGACAGAGAGACAGAGAGACAGGGAGACAGACAGACAGAGCGAGAGGGAGCTAGAGAGACAGGGAGCCGAAGAGACAAAGAGACAGAGTGAGAGGGAGCTATAGAGACAGAGCGACAGAGGGACAGAGGGACAGAGGGACAGAGAGACAGAGAGACAGAGAGACATAGAGACAGAGAGACAGAGAGACAGAGAGACAGAGAGACAGAGAGACAGAGAGACAGAGAGACAGAGAGACAGAGAGACAGCGAGACAGAGAGACAGGGAGACAGACAGACAGAGAGAGAGGGAGCTAGAGAGACAGGGAGCCAAAGAGACAGAGAGACAGAGAGACAGAGAAAGACAGATAAAGACAGAGAGACAGAGAAAAACAGAGAGACAGACAAAGACAGAGAGACAGAGAGACAGAGAAAGACAGATAAAGACAGAGAGACAGAGAAAAACAGAGAGACAGACAGAGACAGAGAGACAGAGATACAGAGAGACAGAGAGACAGAGAGACAGAGAGACAGAGAGACAGAGAGAGACAGAGAGACAGAGAGACAGAGAGACAGAGAGACAGAGAGAAAGAGAGAAAGAGAGACAGAGCGACAGTGAGCCAGACAGACAGAGAGAGAGGGAGCTAGAGAGACAGGGAGCCAAAGAGACGGAGAGACAGAGAGAGAGGGAGCTATAGAGACAGGGAGCCAAAGAGACAGAGAGACATAGAGACAGAGAGACAGAGAGACAGAGTGACAGAGAGACAGAGAGACAGAGAGACAGAGAGACAGAGAGACAGAGAGATAAAGAGACAGAGAGACAGAGAGACAGAGAGACAGAGAGACAGAGAAAGAAAGAGAAAGACAGATAAAAACAGAGAGATAGAGAGACAGTGAGACAGAGAGACAGGGTGACAGGGAGACAGAGATGCAGAGAGACAGGGAGCTAGAGAGACATAGTAATAGAGGGACAGAGAGACAGAGAGACAGAGAGACAGAGAGACAGAGAGACAGAGAGACGGAGAGACAGAGAGACAGAGAGACAGAAAGACAGAGAGACAGAGAGACAGAGAGACAGAGAAAGACAGTTAAAGACAGAGAGACGGAGAGACAGAAAGACAGAGAGACAGAGAGACAGGGAGCCAGAGAGACAGAGTAACAGAAAGACAGAGAGACAGAGAGACAGAGAGAAAGAGAGAAAGAGAGAAAGAGAGACAGAGAGACAGGGAGCCAGACAGACAGAGCGAGAGGGAGCTAGAGGGCCAGGGAGCCAAAGAGACAAAGAGACAGAGAGAGAGGGAGCTATAGAGACAGAGAGACAGAGGGACAGAGGGACAAAGTGACAGAGAGACAGAGAGACAGAGAGACATAGAGACAGAGAGACAGAGAGACAGAGAGACAGAGAGACAGAGAGACAGAGAGACAGAGAGACAGAGAGACAAAGAGACAGAAAGACAGAGAGACAGAGAGACAGAGAGACAGGGAGACAGGGAGACAGACAGACAGAGCGAGAGGGAGCTAGAGAGACAGGGAGCCAAAGAGACAGAGAGACAGAGAGACAGAGAGACGGAGAGACAGAGAGACAGACAGACAGAGAGACAGAGAGACAGAGAGAGACAGAGAGACAGAGAGACAGAGAGACAGAGAGACAGAGAGAAAGAGAGAAAGAGAGACAGAGAGACAGGGAGCCAGACAGACAGAGAGAGAGGGAGCTAGAGAGACAGGGAGCCAAAGAGACGGAGAGACAGAGAGAGAGGGAGCTATAGAGACAGGGAGCCAAAGAGACAGAGAGACATAGAGACAGAGAGACAGAAAGACAGAGAGACAGAGTGACAGAGAGACAGAGAGACAGAGAGACAGAGAGACAGAGAGACAGAGAGACAGAGGGACAGAGAGACAGAGAGACAGAGAGACAGAGAGACAGAGAGACAAAGAGACAGAGAGACAGAGGGACAGAGAGACAAAGAGACAGAGAGACAGAGAGACAGAGAGACAAAGAGACAGAGAGACAGAGAGACAGAGAGACAGAGAGACAGAGAGACAGAGAGACAGAGAGACAGGGAAAGAAAGAGAAAGACAGATAAAGACAGAGAGACTGAGATACAGAGAGACAGAGAGACAGCGAAAGACAGAGAAAGACAGTGAAAGACAGATGACGACAGATAAAGACAGATAAAGACAGAGAGACAGAGAGACAGAGGGACAGAGAAAGACAGAGAGACAGAGACAGAGAGACAGAGAAAGACAGAGAGACAGAGACAGAGAGAGAAAGACAGAGGAAGACAGACAAAGACAGACAAAGACAGACAAAGACAGATGAAGACAGATAAAGTCACATAAAGACAGATAAAGACAGATAAAGACAGATAAAGACAGAGAGACAGAGAGACAGAGAGACAGAGGGACAGAGAAAGACAGAGAGACAGAGAGACAGAGACAGAGATACAGAGACAGAGAGACAGAGAGACAGAGAGACAGAGAGACAGAGAGACAGAGAGACAGAGGGACAGAGAAAGACAGAGAGGCATTGAGACAGAGAGACAGAGAGACAGAGATACAGAGAGACAGAGAGACAGAGAGACAGTGAGACAGACAGACCGAGAGAGAGGGAGCCAGAGAGACAGGGAGCCAAAGAGACAGAGAGACAGAGAGACAGAGAGACTGAGATACAGAGAGACAGAGAGACAGCGAAAGACAGAGAAAGACAGAGAAAGACAGATGACGACAGATTAAGACAGATAAAGACAGAGAGACAGAGAGACAGAGGGACAGAGAAAGACAGAGGAAGACAGACAAAGACAGACAAAGACAGAGAAAGACAGATGAAGACAGATAAAGTCATATAAAGACAGATAAAGACAGATAAAGACAGATAAAGACAGAGAGACAGAGAGACAGAGAGACAGAGAGACAGAGAGACAGAGAGACAGAGAGAGACAGAGAGACAGAGAGACAGAGAGACAGAGAGACAGAGAGACAGAGAGACAGAGAGACAGAGAGACAGAGAGAAAGAGAGAGAGAGACAGAGAGACAGGGAGCCAGACAGACAGAGAGAGAGGGAGCTAGAGAGGCAGAGAGACAGAGAGACAGAGAGACAGAGAGACAGCGAGACAGAGGGACAGAGAGACAGAGAGACAGAGAGACAGAGAGACAGAGAGACAGAGAGACAGAGAGACAGAGAGACAGAGAGACAGAGAGACAGAGATACAGAGAGACAGAGAGACAGAGAGACAGAGAGACAGAGAGACAGAGAGACAGAGAGACAGAGAGACAGAGAGACAGAGAGACGGAGAGACAGAGAGACAGAGAGACAGAGAGACAGAGAGACAGAGAGACAGAGAGACAGAGAAAGTCAGAGAAAGACAGAGAAAGACAGATAAAGACAGAGAGACAGAGAGACAGAGAGACAGAGAGACAGAGAGACAGACATACAGAGAGACAGAGAGACAGAGAGACAGGGAGACAGACAGACAGAGCGAGAGGGAGCTAGAGAGACAGGGAGCCAAAGAGACAAAGAGACAGAGAGAGAGGGAGCTATAGAGACAGAGAGACAGAGGGACAAAGGGACAGAGGGACAGAGAGACAGAGAGACAGAGAGACATAGAGACAGAGAGACAGAGAGACAGAGAGACAGAGAGACAGGGAGACAGACAGACAGAGAGAGAGGGAGCTAGAGAGACAGGGAGCCAAAGAGACAGAGAGACAGAGAGACAGAGAAAGACAGATAAAGACAGAGAGACAGAGAAAAACAGAGAGACAGACAAAGACAGAGAGACAGAGAGACGGAGAAAGACAGAGACAGAAAGAGACAGAGAGACAGAGAGACAGAGAGACGGAGAGACGGAGATACAGAGAGACAGAGAGACAGAGAGACAGAGAGACAGAGAGAGACAGAGAGACAGAAAGAAAGAGAGAAAGAGAGACAGAGTGACGGGGAGCCAGACAGACAGAGAGAGAGGGAGCTAGAGAGACAGGGAGCCGAAGAGACGGAGAGACAGAGAGAGAGGGAGCTATAGAGACAGGGAGCCAAAGAGACAGAGAGACATAGAGACAGAGAGACAGAGAGACAGAGTGACAGGGAGACAGAGAGACAGAGAGACAGAGAGACAGAGAGACAGAGAGACAGAGAGACAGAGAGAAAGAGAGACAGAGAGAGACAGGGACAGTGAGACAAAGAGACAGAGAGACAGAGAGACAGAGAGACAGAGAGACAGAGAGACAGAGAGACAGAGAGACAGAGAGACAGAGAGACAGAGAGACAGAGAAAGTCAGGGAAAGACAGATAAAGACAGAGAGACAGAAAGACAGGGAGCCAAAGAGACGGAGAGACAGAGAGAGAGGGAGCTATAGAGACAGGGAGCCAAAGAGACAGAGAGACATAGAGACAGAGAGACAGAGAGAGAGAGACAGAGTGACGGAGAGACAGAGAGACAGAGAGACAGAGAGACAGAGAGACAGAGAGACAGAGAGACAGAGAGACAGAGAGACAGAGAGACAGAGGGACAGAGAGACAAAGAGACAGAGAGACAGAGAGACAGAGAGACAGAGAGACAGAGAGACAGAGAGACAGAGAGACGGAGAAAGAAAGAGAAAGACAGATAAAGACAGAGAGACAGAGAGACAGTGAGACAGAGAGACAGGGTGACAGGGAGACAGAGAGGCAGAGAGACAGGAAGCCAGAGAGACAGAGTAATAGAGGAACAGAGAGACAGAGAGACAGAGAGACAGAGAGACAGAGAGACAGAGAGACAGAGAGACAGAGAGACAGAGAGACAGAGAGACAGAGAGACAGAGAGACAGAGAGACAGAGAGACAGAGAGACAGAGAGACAGAGAGACAGAGAGACAGGGAGACGGAAAACAGAGAGACAGGGAGCTAGAGAGACAGGGAGCCAGAGAGACAGGGAGCCAGAGAGACAGAGTGATAGAGGGACAGAGAGACAGAGAGACAGAGAGACAGAGAGACAGAGAGACAGAGAGACAGAGAGACAGAGAGACAGAGAGACAGAGAGACAGAGAGACAGAGAGACAGAGAGACAGAGAGACAGAGAGACAGAGAGACAGAGAGACAGAGAGACAGAGAGACAGAGAGACAGAGAGACAGGGAGACAGGGAGACAGAGAGACAGGGAGTTAGAGAGACAGGGAGCCAGAGAGACAGAGAGACAGAGAGACAGAGAGACAGAGAGACAGAGAGACAGAGAGACAGGGAGACAGAGAGACAGAGAGACAGAGGGACAGAGAAAGACGGAGAAAGACAGAGAGACCGAGAGGCAGAGAGACAGAGGGACACAGGGACATAGAGACAGAAAGACAGAGAAACATAGAGACAGAGAGACAGAGAGACAGAGAGACAGACAGACAGAGAGACTAAGATACAGAGAGACAGAGAGACTGAGATACAGAGAGACAGAGAGACAGCGAAAGACAGAGAAAGACAGAGAAAGACAGATGACGACAGATAAAGACAGATAAAGACAGAGAGACAGAGAGACAGAGGGACAGAGAAAGACAGAGAGACAGAGAAAGACAGAGAGACAGAGAAAGACAGAGAAAGACACAGGAAGACAGACAAAGACAGACAAAGACAGAGAAAGACAGATGAAGACAGATAAAGTCACATAAAGACAGATAAAGACAGATAAAGACAGATAAAGACAGAGAGACAGAGAGACAGAGAGACAGAGGGACAGAGAGACAGAGAGACAGAGAGACAGAGAGACAGAGAGACAGAGAGACAGAGAGACAGAGAGACAGGGAGACAGAGAGAGAGGGAGCCAGAGAGACAGGGAGCCAAAGAGACAGAGAGACAGAGAGAGAGGGAGCTATAAAGACAGGGAGCCAAAGAGAGAGAGAGACAGAGAGACAGAGAGACAGAGAGACAGAGGGACAGAGAGGCAGAGAGACAGAGAGACAGATAGACAGAGGGACAGAGAGACAGAGAGACAGAGAGACAGAGAGACAGAGAGACAGAGTAAGACAGACAAAGACAGATAAAGACAGAGAAACGGAGAGACAGTGAGACAGAGAGACAGGGAGACAGGGAGACAGAGAGACAGAGAGACAGGGAGCCAGAGAGACAGAGCAACAGAGTGACAGAGAGACAGAGAGACAGAGAGACAGAGAGACAGAGAGACAGAGAGACAGAGAGACAGAGAGACATAGAGACAGAGAGACAGAGAAAGACAGAGAAAGACAGAGAAACGGAGAGACAGTGAGACAGAGGGACAGGGAGACAGGGAGACAGTGAGACAGTGAGACAGAGAGACAGGGAGACAGGGAGACAGAGAGACAGAGAGACAGGGAGCCAGAGAGACAGAGTAACAGAGAGACAGAGAGACAGAGAGACAGAGCGACAGAGAGACAGAGAGACAGAGAAAGACAGAGAAAGATCGATAAAGACAGAGAGACAGAGGAAAACAGAGAATGATAGAGAGAGAATGATAGAGAGAGAGAATGATAGAGAGAGAGAATGATGGAGAGAGAGAATGATAGAGAGACAGAATGATAGAGCGAGAGAATGATAGAGAGGGAGAATGATGGAGCGAGAGAATGATAGTGAGAGAGAATGATAGAGAGAGAGAATGTTGGAGAGAGAGAATGATAGAGACAGAGAATGATAGTGAGAGGGAATGATAGGGAGAGAATGATAGAGACAGAGAATGATAGAGAGAGAATGATAGTGAGAGAGAATGATAGAGGGAGAATGATAGAGAGAGAGAATGATAGAGAAAGGAAATGATATAGAGAGAGAATGATAGAGAGAGAGAATGATAGAGAGAGATAATGATAGAGACAGAGAATGATAGAGAGAGAGAATGATAGAGAGAGAATAATAGAGAGAGATAATGATAGAGACAGAGAATGATAGAGAGAGAGAATGATAGAGAAAGAGAATGATAGAGAGAGAGAATGATAGAGAGAGGGAATGATAGAGAGAGAGAGAATGATAGAGGAAGAGAATGATAGAAAGAGAGAATGATAGTGAGAGAGAATGATAGAGAGAGAGAGAGCATTATAGAGAAAGAGAAAATGATGGAGAGAGAGAATGATGGAGAGAGAGAATGATAGAGAGAGAGAATGATAGAGAGAGGGAATGATAGGGAGAGATAATGATAGAGACAGAGAATGATAGAGAGAGGGAATGATAGAGAGAGATTGATAGAGAGAGATAATGATAGAGAGAGAATGATAGAGAGAGATAATGATGGAGACAGAGAATGATAGAGAGATAATGATAGACAGAGAATGATAGAG